>VUQS01021782.1:12992-28856 GCA_015108495.1 Heterochromis multidens | reverse complement strand
CACAACTGATGGTCCCAACTCCATTAAGAAGGCAAGAAATTGCACAAATGAACCCTGACAAGGCACACCTGTGCAGTGACAACCATTTCAGGTGACTACCTCATGAAGCTCATTGAGAGAAGGCCAAGAGTGTGCAAAGCAGTGATGAAAGCAAAGGGTGGCTATTTTGAAGAATCTAAGATATAAAACATGTTTTGGGTTATTTCACACTTTTGTGTTTACTACATAATTCCATATGTGTTCATTCATAGTTTTGATGCCTTCAGTGAGAATGGTAAATGGTAAATGGACTGATTCTTATATAGCGCTTTTCTACTCTCCCGGAGCACTCAAAGCACTTTCTACAACTTGTCTTCATTCACCCATTCACACTCGCACTTATTTCTATGCTTAAGTGCTCACTGTCCGCCATTCACACACATTCATACTCCGATGGATGCATCGGAGAGCAACTTGGGGTTAGTATCTTGCCCAAGGATATTTGGCATGCAGACTGGAGCAGCCAGGGATCGAACCACCAACCTTCCGATTAGTAAGTGACCTGCTCTACCTCCTGAGCTACAGCCACCCCAACAAGCTACAGCCACCCCAACAATCTACAATGTAAATAGTCATGAAAATAAAGAAAAAACATTGAATGGGAAGGTGTGTCCTTTTGAATGGTAGTGTATTTTCCATTTGAGAACATCCAAAATTTTTAAATAAAACCAGTCATGTACCTCTTACCCTGTATCTGTTTCCACCTTTCTCTTCATCACTGCATCTTTTGACCTGTTTCCTGTCCTCAAAGTGTTGTTTACATGCACTCCTCTCTGTGACTTAAGCCTTTTTTTAAACATGAACTGCAGACAAGGTCCGGAGAATCAGGTCAGGACATTGTCTGAAGTTGCACTTCCTCACATTTAGAGCACTAAAGGAGACCATATCAGACACATTTTCACTGCTGGAAATTCTCTGCTTGGTTTAAGCAAGGGTGCTGGGCAGAAGGGCCTGAGGATGGTCACATGAAGACGACTCGCTTACTGTGAATTTAATGGATAGTTACCTGCTAACATAGTTGCAACTGACCATCCCACGGAGTTTGTGCTGGGGAGGTGAGGGGTTAAATATATATATATATATACTAATTAATGCTAGAAAGAAAATGGCTTTGTTCACACTTCTCTACTTCTTTTCCTGCCTGTCTTTGCTTTGTCATGTTATGTTTGTGATTTTATTAAAAAAATCTCTCTCTACACCTTTACCTTTATCACCATACATCTGACTTAATGGACCATATCTATCTCTTCCTTTGTTGCATTGCTACCCTCCTTATGCCCGTGCTCTGCTTCAAACCCCTTCACCTCACTTTGCTTACAGTCCATGCCTAACTATAATTTATCCATCTCTGCGTTCACCTCCATCACTATCTTTTTGCAAGTCACCTTTCAGGCATCTCAGAGTTTCTGGCTGATGAGATCAAAGTACCTGGTTGGTTTGCCTTCAAAACGGTACACTTTCTCACTCCAGTCATCAAGGTCGGGGGATTGAACTCGTCCAAGCACTGTCGTCAGGAGAATACCTGTCAGGAGGTGGAAAGTAAAAGACACAAAAAAGTCCAAAATTGCATTAGCCTTGAGAAGAATTAGTTTTGAGCATAAGGAATCCCTGTGGTACAATCCAAATATTAAGAGTGAAGGGAAGAAAGTAGAGGTTTCTCTAAGGAGATAAGGTGATGGGCGACGCCTCATTGGCACACATGGTCATGGTTTGACGGCACAGCAGTAATATGTGCACACATTAGAATCGCTCACGCAGTGTTTCTCCCTCTTCCAAAAAAAGCTGAACACAGCGCTGTAATCTCTTTAGCCGTGAAATCAGCTGCCTTTTAAAAATGCCTCCTGTTTATGTGCTCATCAAACTCGGGACTTAAGCTGGTGTTAATTGTTTGCTTCATGGTATGTTGTTAAGGTACGTGATGGATTCATATTAGCAGGTTAATGCACTTTCATGTGGAAAGACCCCGGAGAGGAAATCCACTAAAAATACATTACAGAATACCTTAGTTTTTCCAGCAAATTACAGAAGGCCGACAGATGGTATGAAATGCTAAATAAGTGATGTGGGCTGGAGCAGGAGGCTGTGAGCAGTCGACTGTGACAAGTGCAGTTTTAACAACATGAGCAGAGAGCGCTCAGAAGGTGGTGGGAGGGCAACCCGTTCTCACGTTACATACTGACGCTCGGTCAGGACCTGTAGGTGTCACATGTTAACATACTGGGTACCTCTTTAGTGTCATTTTTCAACGCCGAGGGTGGTCTGATGGACTTCGAAAAATCCCTAAATGTCAGAAATAGACAGGAGGAGACCATAATTAAAAGTGCTCTGCTGTTGAAGCATGGTCCTAAACATAACCAAATAGTGACAGAAAAGAAAAGTCAAAACCAAAAGTTTAACATAGGCATCTCAGATGGTTGTAAATGGTAAATGGACTGATACTTATAGAGCACTTTTCTACTCAATTGAGCACTCAAAGTCTCATTCACCCAGTCACACAGCGATTTTATTGATGCCTAAGCACTTTCTAACAGTCGCACACACACTCCGATGGATCCATCGAGGCAACTTGGGCTTCAGTATCTTGCCCAAGGATAATTCGTGAAGTGGCTGGAGGAGTCAGGGATTGATCCAGTTACCTTCCTGGTTGTAGCTGTGTGAGTATGCCTTTCACCAACCCACCTGCCTCCTTATTTTTTTCTTCTCATGTGGAAAAAAGGTATTATGGATGAGTACCCTAAACACCGGAAAATGACACTAAAGGGGCACTCACACAGGTTCAGGAAGAAACCACGCTGAATCCCTCAGACTGACCAGGGAACTTTGAACTGGGACAATCCACTTCTAGTGTAAGGATGCATTTGAGCAAGGGGGCCTCTCCACACCTTCTCCAGTGGTTTATAAAGTACTAGACTGAGCAGTGAGGCTCTCAGGTATAAAAATGTAAGTTACCAAGCAGGAAAAAAGAAAACAGCAGCTGATAAAAAAAAAAAAAAAAAAAGAAAAAAAAAAAAAAAAAAAAAAAAAACAAAAACCAAAAAAAAAAAAAAAAAAAAAACCCAAAACCAAAGGAATGCCTAAATTTTGTAGATGCAAACAGGCACGTTTGTTTAAACAGTGTTTCATCAGTTTTCAGCTACGTTCCTTTTATTTTACATTGGTTCACTTTGATGCCTCACTAAATCAGAGAAAAGCCTGGGGCCAGTTTTACAAAAGTGATTTGCAGGTTCTGTTCACATCAAAAATGTTAGCAGCTTTATGTTTCACAAATCATTGCAGCTCACACATTACAGATAAATTTACAGACCCTACAGGGCTAGTGAAAGAGGTCCGTGTTTGTTTAATTTTCTCTGTTATGGGACAACAATGAGAGCACTGAATGAAAATGTCATTGATGTAACAGATGAATAGTGGTGAACAACAAAAAACTTGCCTTTTGTAGACACAGTGCGGTTTGTGTGATCTGTGTATGTGGTTTTATTTGATCATGGCCATAGAAAATACCCTTTTTTGCAGACTAGCACCTTATATTATTGAATGTAGGTGAAATTAAGAAACCCCAGATTTTCATAATTTCATCGTTTTCATAAACCTCAGCAAACTCTAATAGCTTTGACATTTGGAACCAAAAATTATTTTGGAGGCTCAAAAGACTTTTCTGTGGTGAAAATTATTAACTAATATTGGAGAAAAATGCTATTATATCAAAAAATCTATAGGTTTCACAGAACTAGTCTCAAAACCAAAGCATTGGAATCCTTTCAAGCCCTCCTTATTAAATCAGATATAAATAAAGAAAAAAGACGTACCTTCATAACTGTAGACAATAAAGTTGGTGTGTCCAGGTGAGTGGGGATGGTCATTCCTATCGCCGATGACAACTGTCAGAGTGCTAGTGGAGCTCATTGGAGGAGAGCCGCTGTCAATCATGAGAATTGGGAGGCGGTACTCCTTCTGCCGCTCACGATCAAAAGCACGGAGGGCGGTGATGGCTGCGCTGCCATTTCGAAAGTCTGTCAGATTAAAGTTGGTGGCGTCTGAGGTGAGCATGAGAAGCCGTATGGAGAATGGCCCGCTGTTGGTGGAGGTGTCACGATCTGTGGCGTGAAGGAGTAAGGAGGTTTCATTCATTCTCACTGCCTGTGGCGCAGCTGTGTTCTCCCAAACAACAGGCTTGTAGGGGACCTCAAACTCCGGCCCATTGTCGTTAACATCAAGTACAGTCACCACAACGATGGCAGTGCCAGTCAGGGGGGGACTCCCTGCATCTGTGGCCAGGACCATGATCCTATGCTGTGAGATTTTCTCTCTGTCCAAAGAATCAGCCACTACCACCCAACCAGACTGGTCCACCAGGAACTGACTGTAGGGGTCTGACTCTTTGGATATACTGTAAGAAAAACGTCCATTTTGGCCAGAATCTAGATCAGAAGCTGTAACTTGAGCAACAATCGTCCCCACTGGCACATCTTCAGACATAGCTGGTGACTCATAGAACTGTGGAAAGAAGATGGGAGCGTGATCATTAAAGTCTTCCACCTGAATGAGACAGTAGGCCAGGCTGAAGAAATCAGCATCTTCGGCCTTCAGGGTCAGATTGAAAGTCCTTTCGTTGGGTTTCTCGAAGTCAACCTTCTTCTTAAGTTTTATCACACCACGTCGATTCACTTTGTCTGTCTCCACAAAGAACTTTCTATCCTCGTCACCACCTACGATGCTGAAGGTTACCACAGCATTCTCGCCCTCATCTCCATCTGTGGCAGAAACTACGAGGACCTCGCTATTCACCTCAAGGTCCTCAGTCACCTGATCAGCACATAGAAGTAAATTATTTACTTACTCACTTACATCATCAATAATATTAATGATAATGTTTGAAGAAAGTTAGAGAGGTTGGCTCACCTGAGTGTTGTAGACCCTCTGAGTGAAGATGGGTGGGTGGTCATTAACATCTGAAACCATAATGGTGGCTGTCCCTGTCCCTGCCAAACCCCCTCCATCACGGGCCTCCACCACCACCAGATACCGGTCCTCCATCTCCCTGTCCAGAGAGCGTAGGACTGTATAGATGGTCCCCGTAGTGGCATTGATAGAGAACAGGTTGAGGTTGATCTCATTGCGAATGTTCTTGATGATGCTGTATGTGAGCAAGGCATTCCTGCCCTCATTGGGGTCATCCAGGTCCATGGCACGCATCTCCATGACAGATGTGTCAGCGGGTGAGTTTTCAGGCACTTGACCTACAAAACAGCCATCTACTTCCAGTGCTGGGCAGGGGAAGAACGGAGCATTGTCATTGATGTCTCTGACTTCTAACAGTACATCAGCAAATCCTGTGAGACCTGCTCCTCCCTCATCTGTGGCGAGGACAAGGAATCTCCAGGCAGGGCGCTCCTCGCGGTCCAGTCGTCGTTGAGCATAGATTCTTCCAGTACGTTCATCAATGGTAAACTCGCCACCAGCGCCCTGGCCATGGAGGGAGTAGCGAAGAGCACTCTGGTCAGCTTCCTGATCTGGATCTGTAGCTGACACCTGCAAAAATTACACAGAAAGAAGTGATAAAATAAAAGCTAACAATTTTAAAACACTGCTGAAGCTTGGTCTTCTAAAGGAAGGCATAACGTATCAGCAGCAATAGGTCTTATAAAGTGATGAATCCCAATTTTAAAATTTTTGGTTCAAATCATCATCAATATATATGAAGAGCTCAGGAAAGGGCTACAACAGTGAGAGTCTGCAGCCATCTATAAAACACAGTGGAGGCTCTGTCATGGTTTGGGTTGCATTTCATCCAGTGATGTTGGAGATCTTATCAAAATTGATTGAATTTTAATTGCAGAAAAGCACCAGATTTTGACCTACACAGTGCCTTCTAGAAAGAGTCTGATTGGCAGCAGCTTCATTTTTCAGCATGACAATGATCCCAAACACACTGCCAATGCAGTAAAAGTATACCTGGATAGGAAAACACACAGTGTAACACTATCAGTCATGGATTGGCCTCCCCAGAGTCCGGACCTCAACATTATTGAAGCAATGTGGGATCATCCTGACAGAGAACTGAATAAAAGACAGAAACATCCAAAGAAGAGCTTTGAATGTCCTTCAAGAAGCCTGGAGAACTATTCCTGAAGATACTTAAAAAAGATGCCTCAGAGAGTTCAGACTGTGATGAAGAATAAAGGTGCTCACACAAAATATTCACTTTGAAGCTTGTTAGAAACGTACAAACTCTGTTTTTGCCTTGTATACTGTACTTTCATTTAAGTTTGCACCTTTCAATAAATCTCTGCACCTATTTCTAATTTTCCAAGCAAAAAATAAATAAATGAGGCATGGCTCAAGACTTTTGCACATTAGCAGCAATATTGGCAATGCTTTAAGGCCATAAAGTCCTCCTAGGATGCTTACTCACATTTTTCTGTTAAATAGCTTAACAGCTTAAGTTTTAATAACATTGTAAACCTGTTTATTCTTAGATTATAAGACATTCTTAGGCATTGTCAAACCTTCACTAAACTTTCTCGTTTGCTCGCATAAACACATACTTTATTATGCATGCATATTTTTTGACAGATGCTGCGGCATTATTGTTAACTGCTATTGTTTACCTTAAAAAACAGTTTTAAAAATGGATGTTTCATACATCCTTTGTCAAACTGTTTCTGCGCCAGATGACAAAATTTATGTCACAGAGATTCTTCCGGACACATAGATTCATGAAGTGTGTTCTGGGCTGTAAGCCAGATGCTGCATTTTATAACATCAGGTCTTTATTCAAATTATTTGAAGTGCCTTTGTGCATGAAACGCTGAGTAGTCTCCATTTTTAAATTGGAAAAATTGAAAAACTGCTTAAAATGTGCTCAAAGTTACAGCACAGAACTCACTTCAGATTATTAATCGAGGTTTCGATGATGTTGAAAATAATTTTAAATCTAAAACTGACAAATATATGAAAAACAATCATGAAAAACACAGAGGTAACATTGTCTTCGTAAAAAAGTGGACTTCATTATGGGAGGACTGCAGTGAAAGTCAATCGTGAGCTGTCACATTTGTCGTCACAGGTTGATTTAATAACATTTTTCTTCTTTAAAGAAACTATTGCTTATTGTTCTTTTATACATCAGGCAGTTTCTTATTAAAAATAATGAACTGCTTTTTCATTATGTGCAAATGTCAAGCCCAACAAATAGGACATGAGGCAGGGAGCTGATTGCAGCAGCTGCCCCTGCACACGGGGACTCGCCAACACAGGAATAAACATTTCTCTGTTGCTTTGTCCTGTTTGCTTAATTAACCAGCCTTCCTGCTATCTCTCTGAACGAGGGGACAAGAGCAGCAGAAACGAGACGAGCTCTCACATCTGTCAAGGAGACACACAATGCAATTAAAAGTTAATAGAGACAGACAAAAGCAAGAAAAAGTACACTTTTACCCTTTCTTTTCCTCTTTTCTCACCAGAGGGTTTGTTTACAGAAGGCTTTGAAGTCATCCCCCCTCCCTCCCTTCCCCAACCACCTCCCCCATGTGGGTTCTTTGCATTTCTTGACAACATGATGCAGGTACACAATATTGAAGATGAGCAGCCGGGGCACTGCAGAGCAGGCTGCCGCGCAGGTGAAGTCAAAAAATATTCATTTCAAATTGGATTTTCCCCTCTGTTCGCTATCTGCTGAATTATATTAGAGGGCAAGGGCTGAAAGTGGTGGGCGTTGAGGGAGGCCCCGGTCGCCACAGACCAGAAAAAACTATCGAGAGCGTTAGAGAGGAACCAAACGCACATCAAATCAATTCCAGCAGGCGAGGGGAAGCAGGCCCAGGTTGAGGACTCGGTGACACATGCCTCTCTGACAGAGATTACTTCCCTGCCCTCCCAGACGCGCTTCCACCTTTTTAATCTGATTTAGCTTGGCGGCACATGCATATTACTGTGAATTACCGGTGATAGGTGTGACGAAATGAAAGCCACAGGAGGAGGAGGCTGACTCTGACTTTTCTGAAGCAACTTTTCAAATGTCAGGCACTTCCTGTCAGGAAGTTTTGGTTGGTTAAACATTGGTGCCTCTGTCAGCTAATATTGTGCTAACCAATTTCATACATGTGTGATGTGTTAGTATGTGGTCACTGGATCTCTGATAAGTTGTTGCTCCAGGCTAATATACGTCAGTGTTGGAAGTGTAACAAACACCATTAGGTTTGTTTGCAGTAAATCTGATACATTTTCACATATTGTTCATATAAACACTATAATTTTCACAACAAGCTCCTTTATGTTGAAGGTGTGTTTGGGAGGCGCCACTTTCTCAAGTTTATATGTTAAACGGTTTCATCTGGACTGAGTGGACATCTGATCAATGCTTAAAGCTAAAGATATGGCAAACAGTCAAAACATGCCATCAACCCATCCATCATTGTTTTTTATAACCAGCTCAGCTGTATAGGATCATAAATTGGCTAATCCATCCTTGCTTTGGGTGAAAGGCTGGCCACTTCATCAATAGTGGATAACAAAGCAACTTCAGCTTAGTCTGGCTCTATCTGGGCTATGTGGCTACACTGGGCTGAGTCCTGGTGATCCTGGACTTCATCCTGGAGTTCCTGAACGCAAGTCGATTAAAAATAAAATATAAAAAAATAATTCCTGTGGACAGCATAAATATATAAGTAATGGAAATATAAGTCTTATTAAAGAAACATTAATTAGAAATAGAGTCAGGTATGGAAAATATCAGGATTTGTGTTGTCATGTCCTTTGAAATAGTTAAAAATGTGTCGCTTCCACCAAAACTAGAGAGACAAACCACTGATGGTGTAACTAATGGAAATAAGACTTAAAGATTAAATTAGTCTCATCTTAAACTTATGATAGTAATTTACTGGGAACTAATTTTAAAAAATGACATTAGGATAGACAAACACTGATCAAGCAGTCAGTGTGACTCTCTTTAGCACTTGCTGCTATGCCTACCACACTGTAAAAAATCATCATTTTGAAAAATCACATAAAACATCACTAGAAATGGAAATGCCAATTTCTTTAGAACATAAATTTGTTAAAAAAAAGTCATTTTTTCCACTTTGGCTCGATTACAACTTGCTTCAGTGAAAAAACACATTATGTTAAAGAACTGAATTGGATACAGTGAGGATAATCCAACCCAAAATGCCTCATAAGAGTCCTTTAAGTAGCTTTTAAAACAACACAAACAGGCTCACTAACCTCTAGGATAAAAACAGGAAGCTGGGTGAGCTCCTCCATCACAGCAGCGTGGTACTCGGTCTGGCTAAAAACTGGTGCCTCGTCATTGCGATTTACCACCTGAACCACCACCAGCGTCTCGTTCTCCCACTTCCCGTCTGAGGCCACCAGCCGGAGCTCGTAGCGCTGCTCCATCTCATAGTCAAGAGGCTGAGCCACAAAGATGGTGCCCACCTCAGGTTCCACGTCGAAGGTGCCCATGGTGTTTCCTGAGGTGATCTGGTAGCGCAGCTTGGCATTGGCACCTGGACAGAGAACATAGAGCAGTGGTTAGTTTTTTTTTTTTTTTTAATCTTTTCTACAATGCTGATTTAACTAATCAGACTCTTTAGTTCTGGAGATGAAGGTAAATGAGGAGGATGATCTTCCTGAAGGTTGCAGAATCCAGCACATATGATGAAGAGCTGTATTTGATACTATGACTGAGATGAATGTAGCATTTGAGCTTTCCAAAGCTAAGTTTGGCCTGGTAATGGGCACAGAAATAAAGTCTTATCTTTATAATTACATATAAGTGTATAGATTATCCTGACTGACAAATAAACTGATACTAAAAGTGGAACACTAGCAACCACAGCCTCATGTTATGATAACTGGTGAAAGCTGTAATGTTTAAAGATCAGTCATGATCAAGTGATGATCACTGTGGTAAAAATGTTCCCCTATTTTTTCTATCTATGCCCCATTAAGAAAAAGGCATTAACCAAAACTGTGAACCAAAAATTGAGGTAATACCCAAACTGTGGATTTAGAAAATCCTAATGCCCCTACTCACAAAATTATAATAAAAGTACAGTTTATTACATCCCTTTTAATCCTGTATACCTAAAATGAAAACTGAGGTTTTGTAAGAAGCCACAGTATAAGATTTCTGGTTGAACTCTCATTGTGAACAAAAACACACACACACACTGATGACCCTGTGTGGACAGCAGCAGAAAACATTTAATATCTGAGAGGAAACCATTTCTCTTACACTTGCCCTTCTCAAAACCTCCTCACCCTCACACAAACAGTCATTTTCCCGTCACTTCATTAATTTTCTGGAGACCTACACTCACTAAGACCTAAACTTAAACCTTCCTCAGCCTTAAACTAAGATGTGCTTTTATTCTAGTAGAAATTTGGGTTATTCTACTGTGACTATAAAAAGATTTTGGTCCACACAAATTAGACAGTATGAATACACACACTTTTTGGGTAGTGAAACCCTTACACTTTTCCCGTGGTGTTTCCAGGCCAGATGAGATGATCTCCTTTATTCTGCCCTGAGGGTCCAATGGAGGGTGTTCAGAATGCATCCTGATCAGATGTCTGACAGAAAAAAGCTGCTGCTCTCACTCACAGACAGAACGAGGAGTTCAGATGTCTGGCGGGAGCTCTAAAGGTGAACCCACATACGTAACGAGGAAACTAATTTATATATTTGAATGTGTGACCTCATCCTTTTGGTCATGACCACAGGTGATGCAGATGATAACTGGAATGTACACAGACTGTTCAGTCTGCAGTTTTTTCTGCTCACCACAACAGGCTGTACTGCTCACTCTCACTTCAGTTACCCTCACTACTAAACAGCACCCTGAGAACAGCAGCTCACTTGGGGCATCAACTCACTTTTAACTCTGACAGCTGACACTGTTACAAACTTTAATTTCTTCATTTCTCTATTGTCTGTCATTTGATCCCATCACTTCCTGCCATCTTTGGTCTCCTTCCTGCCTTTTTTCTGCTCCTTAAGGACTGGTCACAACAGAAAGTGGTAAACTTCTGAGAGCACTGTTCTTTAACTGCATGGTATGTTGTTCTTGGTGAATTTCCCTGACAAATGTCACAGACACAAAAGGATTTTCCAAAAGGAAAATAACGAAAGCAAAGTCTTCTTCTTTCGGTTGCTCCCTTTAGGGGTCGCCACAGCAGATCATCTGCCTCCATCTCACCTTGTCCCTAGCATTCTCCTTTTGTCACAGCAACCCTCTGCATGTCCTAAAATAACAAGAGAAAAGCAGAACACACTTTTCTTAACTTAACTCATTTCCCCCTCTCCTTCTTGTCTTCTCACACTGACTTTCCTTTGTTTCCTTTCTTTCCTGCTTCCATCCCTCTAGCCTACCGTTTCTTTCATCTTTGTTATGCAGTCCTGTTTTCTTCCTTTGATTGTTTTTCTTGCCACAGTCTTTTCTTCCTCCCTTTACTCTCCTTCATGTATCTTTCTCCCAAATCTTTTATTTCCCTCCTTTTTCCTTCTGTTCTTTGGGCTTTTTGTCCACTTGTTTTGAAAATCTCATTTCATCCCTCCTTTCTTGTCATTCTCTCTGCTCTGTCTCTCCTTTCCTTTCCTCTGCTGGCCTTTCCCCTTCTTTCATGATGAACTGAAGAAATGCCAGCACACACACACATAGACATGGTAAACATGGCATACACATACACACACAGATGTATGTTCAGAGCCCAGAGGCAGGTCTGTCTTGGTCCGGCTAGCTCTCTGTTTACCGGCACCAAGGAGACTTTAGGAGACAAACACCATCTGTGGAGACATGGAGGACCTTCATTACGACACTGGAGAGTGTGTGTGTGTGTGTGTGAGGAAAAGCTTAAGTGCACTGGTCCGTCACAGCCTCTAAGCACGATCTGTTGTGACACTCGGCAAGAGAGTTAGTGTGTGTGTGTAAATGTGAGTGTGTGTAAATGTGTGTAAGGGGAGTAGCTCCAGCGGTTTTTGCCTCCGGCAGCCTCCCTAATGATCAGTCTGGCCATATGGTGTTGCCCTCTTAACACATACACACACACGAACACACACACAGGCACACGCTAGGGGATAGGGCTGATTTAATTCGCAGCCTAGCAGGAGGCCCAAAATTGAGATTAAGGTCAGATCTCTGCTCCTTGTGAGGTGGACCGGAGGGGAAAGTCGTCCCTGAGCAGTGACTGCAGGTTGACACTCTGAAGGACTAAACTCATATTTGGAGGAAGTTTAATTTCGTTTTACAACCGCATTAGAAAATATCACATGTTGTGGCCTCAGATGCCTGCAAGAGATACTGTGGGTATTTAAAATTCAGCTGGCTGCAGTACCCAGAAATCTTGAGTAGCACTGCCATATATTTATTCCAAGGTGACAGAAAACATTAAGTCTGATATAGTATAGGTTATAGGTGGTAGATTTTGGAGTAAATTTCCCCCTGTAATCTGTAAAATGCATCCTAAAATGACAAATTCTAACCCCTCAAACACTGGCTCAAACGACCAAAAGCTAAATTTACAGTGTAAAATATTAATTATTAAGGGAAGCCTGCTATATGACTGTGCTATTGGAGGGTGCCAAATATAAAACCCAGACATACGTAGCTTCCAGGTCGGGAAAATGAAGTGTCTTAAATCTGCATCTATCTAAAGGCCACCAGATGGTGACGTGGTTGCAAAGAGACTTTATGGGCTCAGTTACTCAATGTGGGTCATAGTGAATAAAAAATTAAGTGTAATTTGCAAACCTTGGTCATACCATGTTTCACAATGGAGGATTATCTGTGGTATGAAACCACAAACTCATTGGCTAACGAGCTGTCAATCACAAGTAATTAGTCAATGAGTATGCAGTTTCACAGTCAGACTGGCCCTTTTCATCACATCTGCTTTTTTGCAACCAAGACAGCAACAGCAAAATCGCTCATCTTCAAAAAAGGCTTCAAAACAGCACAATGAATCAACGGGTGACAACACGGTAGCTACGTCCATCTTTTCTCCATCTTTCAACTGTCAGTGATCTTTTATTGTGTGATGAGACCCCACAACGTTATAGTCTTTTCAGATGGTGAGTATGTCAGATTAAGTAGTGTTAATCCTGCCATGACTTGTGCTATATTCATGTCATAATAAGAGTTACTGTAAATATCAGTTTCTGACTTTTGTTAATTAGCATTTAAGCCAAAAATACTGTTTATCAGCTTGTATTTTTCTTAAAAAATAAAACTGATATATCTGATGATTTATGTGCTTGAAGAGCAAACCAGCTTGATGTTCAACAGAACTACACTCATCAGTCACTTTATTAGGTATACCTCACTTATACTGGGTATACTATCTATACAATTGCCTTAATTCTTGATGGCGTATATTCAGCAAGGTGCTGGAAACACCTCAGACATTTTTGTCCATATTCACATGATAGCATGATATTTGCTCAGCACATCCATGATGTGAATCTCATGTTCCACCACATCCCAAAGGTGCTCTATTGGACTGAGATCTGGTGACTGTGGAGACCGTTTGAGTACAGTGAACTCACTGTCATGAAAAGAGCTGAGCTTTGTGACATGGAGCGTTATTCTTTTGGAAGCAGCCATCATCAGGATGGGCACACTGTGGCCATAAAGGGGTGGACACAGACAGTGACAACACTCAGGTAGCCTCTGAGGTTTAAACAATGCTCAGTTAGTACTAAGGGGCCCAAAGTGTGCCAAGTGTGCCATATCCCCCACACATCACACCAGCAGCAGACTGAGCCGTTGATACAAGGCAGGATGGATCCATTTCATGTTGTTTATACCATCTGACCCTACCATCTGAATGTCGCATGCAAAATCAAGACTCATCAGACCAGGTGATGTTTTTCCTGTCTTTGTTTGCCCAGTTTTGGTGATCACCTGCAAAGTGTAGTCTTGGTTTCCTGTTCTTAGCTGATGTGGTCTTCTGCTGCTGTAGCCCATCTGCTTCAAGGTGTTGTGCTTTCAGACATGTTCCTCTGCACACCTAGGTTCTAATGAATGGTCATGTGAGTTTCTGTTGCCTTCCTATGTTTGAACCATTTTCCTCTGACCTGTGGCATCAACAAGGCAGGTTGACCCAGAGAACTGCCACTCACTGGATATTTTATCTTTTTCTGACCATTCTCTGTAAACCCTAGAGATGGTTGTGTGGGAAAATCCCAGCAGATCAGTAGTTTCTGAAATACCCAGACCAGCCCATCTGGCACCAACAACCATGCCACACTCAAAGTGTTTCTTCCCCATTCTGATGCTTTCCTCTGTCTGAATTTTTGCCATTTGATTGGCTCATCAGAGATCTGCATTAATGAGCAGTTAAACAGGTGTACCTAACAAGTGAGTTTAAGTGATAATTTAATGGATACGGAGCTATAAAAATAATGCCCAGTGTTTTCACAAGTCATAAATATTGGAATATGTTTCATTTCATAAAATGTAAGCATGGCATTGACCTAGAGTCTAGGCACTGAGAGGCATTAAACACTGTTCAGTTATAAGTAGTGTACAGTGGTCCCTATTTAATTCAATTTTATTTATATAGCGCCAAATCACAACAACAGTCGCCTAAAGACGAAGCACAGAAAGGGGTCAAAGCACAGACATGGATTTAGAATTTTTTCATTGCATCTAAATCATCATGGAGCAACGTAACAGTCTGTGTGGAGGATAATCAAGGACAGCAAACAATCTGCAAATATAAAGCACGAAACAGATTTCTGGGGTTCTCCTGCAGGACACATCTTTAAAACACACTGTCTCGTGTTTATTAGTCTGAGCGGTTTTGTTTGTTAGTGGAGAAACCTGGAACAATAGGTATGTGTACTGCTAACCAGCAGATGATGACTGTTTTGCTAGAGACCAGGTGGAAGGTGTAATACAGAAATGCATGTTGCAATTGTATGTATAAGTATGAAAAACACGTTCAACATTAATTTCTGTTGTCTGGGCTTTGACCTCATTGTCCTCCCCCTCCCTGCTGAGCTAAGGTCAGGAAGCCAGTATGGTTTGGGGAAGGGTGATACTAACTTATCACCTCAGGGGATTCAGAGCCTACATTAAACGCAGCAAGCAGAGACATTGTGCTGAGGGCTTAAACACTGCCATGATTAAAGGTGTGTTGCAGCGAGAGGAGTGTGGTATCTGAATGCAGCAGCAGACTCAACTTAGCATGCAGGCTGAGCTTCATTTAGTCGAACTGTTACACACTCTGACTGGTTTGACTTTGGACTGTAAATCAGGAACCTTTGTGTCCCAGATCCATGCATGCCTAACCATCATAATCATCACAACAATCTCACCTCCATTCAGTACAATGTAAAATTACACGACCAATCAGTCACATTCACACATACCTCATTAGCTCAACTTCACTGCAGTGGTAGGTGTTTGTGCACGTGTACTAAGCCCAGGGGCGATGCGAGACTGAAACGCCAAACTCAGCAGAATTTTAAAAAAGCCTCTTGATCTCATTACCAGACAATCTTAGTTCGGCAGTTTTTTCCACTTGGAGGACCGAATTTACCCAGAAAACACGATGGGTGACAAAAGCTGCTGCGCCTAATCAGCTTTAGGTTGGGGAGGGGGGTGAAGAGTGGTAATCTAAACCCACCCTTCCCCCCGTCACCTCAACCCTACCTTTGATTATATTCCAACAAACACCAAATCAAGCTGAAACAAATGCAGGAACTGTTCAGCAAAGTGTGTATGTGTGTGTGTGCTTCCTGGTAATTGTGTTTGTGTGACCTACAGTTTATGTCTGAAATGAAGGTCACTGGTGCTTCAACACCTGTCAGCTTCAACA
>VUQS01021782.1:0-12705 GCA_015108495.1 Heterochromis multidens | reverse complement strand
ATGTAATTAGCAGAGTGTTGACTGGTCTGCTCACTGCAGGAGCCACCATACCCAAGACACAAACAGCGCGCACACACACACACACACACACACACACACACACACACACACACACACACACACACACACACACACACACACACACACACACTTTTCAATCTGCCTAACATGTACACACATGCATATAAATAAATTGTCTAGTCTCTAGATAACATGGGAATGAATCTGGCTAAAAAAAACAAAATGCGTCACTGGTGAATCAAATTTGCATAGTTTAAATAAAATGGCAATGAAAATGATTATTGATTTGCCATTTTGGAAACATGGACATGTTCACAGTAGAAGAAGGTGAACCAGCAGCAACATACTGTACTGTTGTACAATAAAGCAAACACAGAGCAACCATTATGCACCATTATGCATTATGTAATAGTATGCACTGCAACTCACTGCAACTCAGTCACCAGCATATTATTTTCCAACAAAAATAAATCAACTGTTTGGTGACAAATGAACAGATTTGTTGCTTTGCCAGCTGCCATTTTTCAAAGGACCACTGACTGATGATTTGAACAGACCTGAAACTTGAAAGCTTTTGGGCAGCGAGAACAAAACTGCAGAACTGGAATCAGTTAAAAAAAAATCAGATTGTGGCGGGCCTGATGAAAATGTAATTATTCATTAATGTTATTTTTGTATTTTACAATACTGATTTCAGATTAGGGCTTTGAGTTCTTTGCTGTTATTCTGCGAACATATGTGATTATTTTATCACAAACAAAAGCAATTCTTGTTCACTGAGCGACATAGCATCCTAAAGATAACTTAGAAGGACAGATGGCTGTGGTAATGTTTGTCGACCAAAGTACTGCATCTTGCTACTCTCTCAGTAGAGACACAGCGGTACGAGTGACACAAGGTATTGCTCTTGTTTCATGACACATTGTAACAAATGTCTGCATGTCTTCAATTACTGTAATTACTGAAATACAACCATTGCAATTCAATGTAACCCATGAACTGCAATGGTTACATTTCAAAACACTGAGCTATCACATAAAAAAGCAAATAGCAAAAGAGCAACAACAGAGCAAACATTAAAAACAATCTAATTAAGGTTTAGTTATATCTAACACTCAATTATGACTAGAACTTAACAGCTGAGTTAGACCAGTTAGAGGAGTGCTTCCATGTAAGGTGGTAAAACAGATGCACTTACTGTGGATATGTGATAAATATTTGCAAACATTCCACCCTGATCTCTCTCTCTTACACTCACAGAGCTGATTCAGCACAGATCAGATCTGAGGGTTTAGTTAATCTCACCCTCACCAACCTGCTGTTAGGAAGGTTTAAGGGATATTTGAACCAATATGGCTGGTTTTCTTTATGTCAGCCTTTGGACCCCCAAGTGGTATGGGGCAGAGGAGTGTTTGTTAATTACTGTGGGGAGTCTCTGGCGAGACAAAAAAGTGGGGATAAAGCATCAGCAAGAAAAAAAGGTTAAAGATTTGTACAGCAGTTTGCTATCTTAGCATCTCTTAATCCTGTGTTCAGCGTCTTTCAGAACCTCACAGGATCAGTCTGAGGGGGAATAAATACAAAATCTAGACATTTCCAGCAATAAGGCCACATTAGAAAAACAAAGAAAAGACAAAAACAGCTATTTTAACTGACTGGCTGAACTAGTTTTAATAGAATTAGAAAGCAAAGCAAGCCTCATAATATGGATGCTTCCAACAGATGAAAATTTAGAAGGTTTATGCAAGCTGCTGAAATTAAAATGAGCAGTAAATTAATCAACAAGTCAACTGTTTCCCATTTATTTATTTCTTATACTAACCCAACTCAGGGTCACGGGGGGCTGGAGCCTATCCCAGCTGCCTGAGGGCGAGAGGCGGGGTACACCCTGGACAGGTCACCAGTCTGCTGCATGGCTAACTTTAGTTTTTCATACTAAATATTTTTTAGCCATTACTTTGCAGCAAGACATTTTTATAGAATAGGCTCTAAAGTCCCGTCATACTGTAACTTTTTCACCTCATGCAGACGTTATTTTTATTCTTCCTCATTTTTTGACACGTAGTTTGCAGTAACCTGGTAACTTTAAACCTAATAACGGCTTTATAAGAGTTCCTTCAGTGGAGGAACAGCTCATTTCAATATTGCTCAATCAAATGCTCCACTTGAAGAGGCAAATTGAATTTTGACAAGAAAATTCACATTTTAATCAGAAGAAAACTGAATGAATAACAAAAAGTGACAGTGGCAGCAAAATGTTTGTAAGTTTGTTAACAGACTGATTTCTGTTTTTAGTTACTTTTTTATGCAATGAAGAAATGGAGTGTAATGCTGAATAATTAAAGTAAATATTACATTATTATTATTAGATCAGTATAACAGTATAAAAGATGGACAGAGCTGAAAACTGAAGGCAACGTGCAATTGCCTTAACCCTGCGTTCTTTTTAAAGGTGACCAGCGGGTGATAGTTGTGTTGGCAAGAAGACTTCTGCTCCTATAGAAATCTATAGGAAAACAGCCCTCTGTCGGGACTTCTGTAAACACTTTGCTGCTGAGTTTATGACCTCAGTTGCTCATTTTGGGCGGTAGTGGATAAAACATCAAGACCATTTTGTAAATGTTGTCATTCTAAGTGTCAGAAAGGAGGATTATCCAGGATATGTGTGCGCTTTCATGGTCAGATCTGACCCTCGATCGTCACATCCTGTTTCAAAGCACCAAGATGATGATGATGGCAAAGATGCTCATCTCAAGGCTTCAATACGGGACTTCACAAATCAGCGGGTGACACCACGGTAGCTATGTCCATCCTTTGTACTTTCTGTGATCATCATACTTCTATTCCCCACCATTTTCCAACAATGTTTTTTGGCAGGTCCAAGTGAAACTCATGGACTACAAATGTTGTACAGGAAGCACAACTGTAGTAAGAAAAGAGGCTGACTTTCAAAGCTGATAGATTTTTAACTTTGTTTTCTCTTCAAGGTAAGTTGCCTGACCTGCCTACCTGTCAGACTGCTGAGAGAGCTCAACAGTTTGTGAGTATAGCAATTAGTAGTTAAAGAAATAATGGACAAATCCATAGAAATGAGAACCAAAACTTTGAGCAAGGGATGTACCTTCTGCAAATATGGCACAACTGCTGGCATTTCTGCTGTCATTCTAGCTTTATGAGTCATACAACATGATATTTATAAACTCTCAATTACACATTTATTCTGCTGCTACCAGCCAACACGCCAAAGTGAAGGAAAGACTTGGACTGAAATTCATACAGATATTCTTTTAAGCACTATAGCTTGTTAGCGATGCCTACAGTAAGTTTGGTCGAGTGCCAAGGTATTCCTTATTTCTATTTTTAACAAATTCAGTAAATGGCTCAATTCGGAAGTCTGATCAAACTACGGGAAAAAGTATTGAGAAAGAAGGCAATGGGAGAGAGTGACTGGAAGTTTGGGGATCTCCTCAGGGAATCAGAGTGAATATAGAAGATTAATAGGAGGCAGACTGTGTCACACTGTATGAAAGTGTATTGCAGTCAACAAGAAAAATAAAGGTTAAAGATTAAAAAAAAGAAAAATAAATAATAAGACATCACTCTTCTTTCCTTCACTCATGCTCTGAGTATAGAAAACCTCAGAGGCGTTGAGCTGACGCCAACAGCCGTCATTAAGAGAGAGAGAGTAGAAGAGAGAGAGGTTTGTTTTTTGTTGTTTTCTGATATTTTTTTCTTTTTTTTGCCTCCTGGTGCTTATTGGTTTAGAGCGGAGGAGGAAGAGGAATGAGGGACAAACACAAACAAAGAGACAAACATCAAAACCGCCGACCTCAAGGGAGCAGCGGCACTCGCTAACGAGCTGTGACAGCAAGAGAAGAAGAGAGAAGGAGATAAAACAGGAGAGAAAATAAGGAGAGTGGAGAGGAGAGAACAGTGAGGAGAACGGGGGCTAATAAATTAAGAAAATTGTAGAGCATTAAATTTTAAAATCAGTTTTTTTAAACTACTTACATGTAGTACTTTTAGCATCTGTTTAGATCTGCTTCATTCACTGAAAACAACACATAAACAGAACAAAAGCCAAAAAAAGCAGGAAGAACTTGTGCTTTCCACAAATATGGACGGGGGCACTGTGATGTTAAATAAGTGGGTTAAACCAATAATTGTTGCAGCAAGGTAAGCAGTGTTTAGTTAGCTAACATTATCAGTTTAATGAAGATGAATTCTCGTCAATGTGAGACTGACTTCTGTTAACCAAAACCTTCCATGCACCCCGCTCAGATTAAAGGAAATGCACTGATTTGAAGCACATTTATCTCATAGATTTCAATTTGTTCTTCTTCATACATAAAAGTTAGTCATGGAGTTCCACAGGGTTCTGAGTTGGGACTGATACCTTTTAATTTATACATGGTTCCTTCTGGTAATATCTTTAGAAAATAGTCATATATTTCCACTGCTATGCAGATGATAACCAGTTATATTTACTTATGAAACTACAGGCAAGATCTGTAATTTTTTTACTTCTAAATCTGGCCCTAAAATCCTCAGAAATCCTCTAAACAGATATTTACTACATTTAATGGCATTACTGTGGCCTCCAGTACTATTGTGAGGAACCTTGGAGTTTAGCACATGTCGATATGACGAGGATATGTGCTTCAATGCACACATAAAACAAAGTTATAGGAGTGTCTTCTTCAAAGCATCCAAAAACACTGAAAACATCCTGTCTGAGAGTGATGCTGAAAAACTAGTTCATTCATTTCTTATGCTGAAGTAGGCTGAAGTATTGTAATTCCTAATTATCAGGCTCCTCCAAAAGTTCCCTGAAAAACCTTCAGTTGATCCCAAACACTGCAGCGAGAGTTCTGACAGGGACTAGAAAGAGAGAGCATATTTCTCCCATATTAGCTTCTGTTAACTAGCTCCCTGTTAAATCCAGAATCAATGAATTAACTTCTTCCTCCCCACTGTCACTAAGTGCTCACTCACAGGGGATCATTTCATCATTAGGGGTTCTTGCTCTGATGTCATAGGGTCTTTACCTTAAAATACAAGTGCCTTGAAAGAACTCTTTAAATAAAATTGAATGGAATTTGAATTCAACTGAACAAAGCCATTTCTGTTCTTTTTGATTCACTTCTAGAAAACATCTTTGTCTTTTGGACACCAATGAAAAGTGTAGAATTTCAAAGCACACATGTTTCCTGTGGTATAGACTGCTACCTGTGTTTGGTGCACAGTAACATTACACAAGTAAGTATAAATAATTATATAACTGTTGTAAAATATGACCCTTTGCAGAGCCTACACTGTTGGTGCAGATGAGTGCTGCACTGCTTCTCCACGATTTCCTAGACATTTCTTTTAAAAGAAGCATTATATGAAAATGAACAGTGGCTTTCTCTGGATCTTTCTATACAATCAAGCCGCCTCTGCAACCATAGAAGTGACCCATTGTTGGCCATTAAAAATATTTTATACATCCATCTTTTGTATACAGTCTGTGAACTTCCACAATTGACCAGAAACAGCAAACAGTAACAGTAACAGTAACAGTACTCATCATTTACTGTAATACTGCGTATCCCTACTCTGCCACACATCTAAAGCCCGATTAGCTGTCTGTAACACAACCTTTTACTCTCAGTTCATCAAAACAGCTGATTTTCATTCACTTTGTGTATGTGAACCAAATTGGTTAAACGTGTCCCACTTTGTATTACACAACAACAAGAGCTGACTGAGTGATCTGCACATCTGAAAGGGGTTTGCACATTACACAAAACAGATAATCTCAGTCACCATATAAATCCTGTGTGGATACATTATAAGAACAAGTTTTCATTTTTCATACCAGGTCTCATAACAACAAACTGAATAATTTCACTACTGAGAGACTGAAGCACGTAACACATATTGGTATTCATTACAACCTGGGCGACCTGGTTTTGAATTTACACACTTTATTCATGTTTCAACATAGAAAAACAAACAAACAAACGAACAACTATGCAGGTTGGTTTGGTTTTTCAGACTTGTAGCTCTTGTAGCCCAAAGTCTGAACAAACAACAGTAACAACTAAGTGGTTTTCATCTGCATTTGCTTGCAGTAATAGGCTGGTTATAGAGCAAAGGTGCAGTTTTGCAAAGCTGGATCCGGGCTTTCTAATGTAAGACATGATCACCTCCTACTGCAGGGACAGACTGCATCATCATCCTCCTTCTTTTTGACAGAATATTGCAAACCAAAACTATATAAACCAATTGAAAATAAAGTCTAAAACCCTGCAGCCAAAACCTGCAACTTTATACAAAGCAACGTTTTTCTTAAAAAATCAAGAGAAGAGAAAGACTAAGACAAATTCAAAAAAAGAAGAGAGCAGAAAATGAAAGGGGAGAAGAGGGGATGGAAATCAACCAAACAGAAGAAAAGTCAAGAATAGAAAAGAAGGACTATAAAGGAAAAGTATGAAAAGCAAGCAGAGGTGAATGGGAGAGAGGGTAAGAGATAAAAAGATGAACTGAAGAGTAAAACTAAAGCAGCATAAACTGAAGTAAGAGACAGAGAGGGGAGGCAACAGATCACTCAGTTCACGCACCTAATTTCTTGTTCAGCACTCGTCTTTGTGACTAACTGCACACTCAATCTGAGTCTTTGATCCGTTTGACTGAAGTTCACATGAAATCACAAAGAGCTGACTTCACTCTGCCACCACTGATGGCAACTACAACAGGTGCATCCCAGACAGACAGAAAAGCTGCCAGATTCTGACTCACCTTCATCCTCGTCGTTGGCTGTGACAGTGATGAGGACGAAGCCAACCTCCTTGTCTTCCTCTACGTTCACCTCGTACACTGGCTGGACAAACGCTGGGGCATTGTCATTCACATCAGTGATGAAGATCCTGACATAGGCTGTGTCTGAGTGAAAGTAAAACAGAGACTTTACTCAGGAATCTTATTTCAGCTTATCTAAGCACAAGTGTAAGATTTCCTAGACTTTACTTTAAAAAGGCCTGCAAAATTATTTCTTTTGTATTAATTGGACTGCAAGTCTTTAAAGTACAGGAAAATTTTTCTGTCTGAGTGTGTGTTACCTGTGTTAGGCTGGCCCTGCTGGCCTTGTCGGGCTGACTCCGAGCCATCCTGTGACTGCACCTCTATCAGATATGAAGCTTTCTGCTCACGGTCAAAAGAGGCTCGAGTGAAGATGATCCCGCTGTGCGAGTCGATGCTGAAAAACTGAGAGTCCCCACTTTCGTCCTTCAGGATCACATAGTGGATCTGAAAAGCAGAGAGAGTAGCTGAAGTAGAAAAAGAATAGGAAGTAGAATATCATTAATGATGATGATGATGTTGCTTACCATCCCGTGCAGACCGGAGTCCAGGTCAGTGGCTGACACCTGAGCCACAGACGTGCCCATCTGCGCTCCTTCGGGAACTGTGGCCTCGTAGGTGGACGACAGAAAGAAAGGAACGTTGTCGTTCACATCTGAAGAGAAAAAAGAAAGAGTGGAGCAGCAATAGAAAAGAGAAAAAAAAACATCTTTTATTTTCCCAGATTCATATTTTTTGTTGTTGAAGGATCTGGCAGAAGAACACATACAGTCTGTCATGTCCATGAAAGCTGATTAAAGTGGATTAAAAACTGACAGAGAAAGAAAAGGCTAGAAGGAATGGAAAAGTGAGCAAGAAATAAACAAAGACAGAAAGAAAGAAAAGCAAGACAGAAGGCAAAGAGACAGAAATAAGATTGGATTTTTAGAACACCAGTAAAGGAGATTAAAAAGTAAAGATGAATTACACTGAACTAAAGCAGAAACAGACAAAAATAAAAAATTCTCTAGTATGAAGTCCATCAGAAAGTGAGGCTGGACTGTGTCTACCCTCACTAATGAAAACTGAGTTATTAGTGAGGAATTATCCTCCAAACACCCTGAAGAGTCCACAAAGCAGCTTGTCAGCTCACTTTCAAGCTCCGCTAAGCCAATTACAGCGTCCGATGTGGGTTTGTTCAAAGCCAATCAAAGTCAGGAAGTGTTTTCTCCTCTTTCCTTCTCTCCACCCGCCTACAGATGCTGTTTGGGAAGTGAGTCACTGTTCAAGGGAGACGGCATGGAGCTGTCACCACCAGTCGCTGCTGTTTTCTTCTTTTACTGCCAGAGACGACCAGGGACATGAACTGCACTTCATTACTCTCTCTCTCCTCGTCATTTTCCCCTGTTTGTCACTCATTATACCCCAGTTTCTGTTGCTCACCAGCGGCGTCTTTACCTTCGGTGGTCAGAGCCTGAATGTTGACTTTCATATGCAACTAACTCCTATTTATTTTAAAGTCCTTCTAATGGCAATTTTTAAACCACGTAATACTTAGTTCTGTTCATCAAAATCACGTTTTTAGAATTTATCATGAACAGATCTATGAATATGCAAATAAGCTGATGTCTCATCTGTGAGATGCACTCACTTACACTTACTGCTACAAGAAGGGAGACAGCAGTGGGGCACACTGAATTAGAGAGAGCAGCACTCACTAAGCTCTTACATTGAGCTGAAATAAAACAAGTGCATATAGACAACAGGGGCTCGCACCATGTTATGAAAGAGCTGTAAGTTGACAGGATTGGTTTCACAAGTTGGTTACCTATACATACCTGGGGTCTGAATCCATGTTTCTGACTGCTAGTCTAACAAAAGCAGTTGAAAAGGTTTGACCTGCATGCTTCACTTACTTCCAAACCTACTGATCAGTTAAAAAAATGTAACCATACAAACTCACCTGTCACATTAACATAGACCGTGGTAAAGGAGGCGAGCGGCACAGCAGCAACATTCTGCACGCGCACTCTGAGCGTGAAGAAGCGTGTCGTCTCAAAGTCGAGGTTCTCGGCTACCAGGATGGACGCTGAGCTGTCGGCCCTGTTTGGTTTGATGTAGAACCGCACTGGCATGTTTGTCTCCGGTACCTGACCCTCCTCCAGGTTGTAGGTCACCCTGGGGTCGCCGAGGGGAGAAGTTGCCTTGATGGTCTGGTGACAGAGGGAGAAGAACAGAAGATGTATGTTTTTGTATCCAAAAATAAGACTCTTGAACCAACGTCTGCTCACACATTTTGACTGTGTGTCCAACTTCCTAATGTCACGGGTTTTCCTCATCACTTTGTGTGCGTCTCTTTCCCACTGAGAAAGGGGCAGAGTGATTTGAAAAGCAGAAAAAAACTTGACGGGAAATGACACTGTGAAAAATACTGATGTCATGCACACCGAGGGACAGCAAGTGTGAGCTGGCCATTGAGACTTCACAGACATGGTGGATTATACAGAACTTGCCTTTGTAGTCAGGGGAGAGACTGAAATTCAGATTTGAAATTCTCTTTTTTTCTCAACATGGAACAAACACACTTCTCACATGAGAAAAGCCCTTTTATATTTATATTTATATTTATATTTATATTTATATTTATATTTATATTTATATTTAACTTATATGTGATTGCACCAAACTCACTAGTAATATACTTTTCTATACGTCCCATCTTTTCTGGGATAAATATCTTTGGTTCCTTATTTTTACTTGTTTTCATTCTCAGTAATGTTAAGGGTGTCTTTCAGTGCAAAAGCACAAAGTGGGAGACCGCAGGAGCCTTGGGGACATCCTTTGAGGATTATGTGGTGGGTTTCAAAACTGACTTCTGCTCAAATATTCCAGATATATTAATGAGTTATATGGTGCTCCTCAATGCTAATGCAAAGTATGCAGTTTTCTTTAATTATCAGAGAGGAAGTTATGTTGCAAATCCCAGCTTCCATGTTGAACTGTGTATCATTTATTAATAACTGGTAAATATATTTATAATCCACTTCCTTATCAGGTAGTTCGAAAATCTCTTTCAAAATTCCTTTGACAATTGTACCTAATATTACTAATATAAAAAACACATCTTTGGGTGGAAAGTTCCAACTTATTTTCACCCCAGGGTGTCAAATAATGCTGTTAAATATGCACAAGATGTCCTTTGGTGTAAGTGGCTACAGCATAATGGAGAGTGAGAGGAAAATATTCTCTTTGAAAGAGTGTCAGAGTCTGCATTTGGAGCTTGGAGGGGTGACAAGTTTTTTCTTTTCTTTTTGTTTTGCTGATTGTATTTTCACTTGCTTTTAACTACAGTTTTTACTCACTGGTTAGGTTTAAGCTCCAAAAACTGCTGTTACATTAGGTTCAAAAAAGGATTGCACCTTTACAAAATTAATCCCACAGTTTAAAAAAAATACTTTCCCTCAGTGAGTTTAAATCCGTAACAAGTGTCAAAGTGTTGGAGTGACAGCTGTCTCATAAAACCGGTGCATCCCAACACTGATGCCAGAAGATACTTGGTTTGGCGTTTGTCTGTGTCTTACAGCAGTATATACAGGACTGTGGAAGTTGTTAGACCTTTATATCTGAGTTTAATGAAGAAGGTCAGAACCATTTTTGTACCCAAACTGCAGTATTTTTTTTCTCTGGTCAGAAATCAGTGTTCAAGTTCTCCAGTAGATATATATAAATGTTGCAAGACAAGAGATTGCGTAAGAACGTAGGCTTGCTCAGATCTGACGTCATGCCTTTGGGTCTTAAAATCTAGTTTGAAAAGTTTTAAATGTTAAAAATGTGTGTATTTTTAAAATACAGCTAATATTACCTGGCAGCGCTGTTTTTGTAAAATTTTGTGTTGTTATATGTACTTTGGTATTTGGAGAAAAGCAAGTGGAGTTGGTGGGTTCTGACTAAAACAGGAACAGAGATGATCACTGAGACAGATTACATGCCGTGCAGACAGAATAAAAGATATCCCATATACAGACACTGAAGGACTCATCTCCTCAAACCTCTGTTTACTCCTTTTAGGCTTCAAGTTTATAGAGACAGACTTATCTCCATTTCTGAAGCAGTTACTCCCACATTGCGTTATAATCTGTCAAAGGCAGAAGCCAAAGAAGACTCTGTACTGGTTCATGATGACATCATGTTATCACACAGCTGCTCGTGTCGACAACGAGGTTGTACATCTTCATAACAGCTCCAACGGCTTCCAGATCTTTAAACTATAACACTCACCAGAAAAATGACACCCTAAAATACACAACTACATTTCAAAGAATGCGACATTTTAACAGCCAGAGCTGCGATTCAGTCCTTCTAGGGAAATGAAGCACTCATGGTGAAAACTTTCCAAAATACCCAAAAAGGATTCGGTTTCTGCTTTGTTGATGTTTTTATAAAATGTGTGTCTGGATCAGTGTGTGTTGTCCTGACCTGTTCATCTACCAGCAGCAGAGCTTTTAGGACTCGAGTTATTCTCCTGGCAGTAGAATAAACTGACCTTAGAGTGAGAGAGTGTGTATGTGTGTGTGTCCCTGGGGATGTGGGGACATAAATCTGTTTACATAGTCACATTGTGGGGATCTTGATTCTTTTTGGGCACAGAAATTAAATCATTAAACTTTACTACAAACATCTTGTTTAAGTTCAAGATGAGTTCAGGTTTAAGTCAAGGTCATGGTTAGGTTAAGGTCATGGTTAGTTTAAGTCACAAGGAAATGAACAAAAGTCAATATAATGTGTTCGTCATTGTCCTTCCTGACCACACACTCCTAAACTCGCCAAGGAAGGACTGTATTTTCCACGGTTGAGTGATGCCACCTTATTTTACAGTAAGCTATAACCTACATTGTTACACACACACATACACATGCTTTTCCAGTTAATTGACTCACTCTGGTTTTTGCCACCATAGTTATATTCATAATTGTATTTTATTCAATAAAGTGAAAGGGGGCCCATTTATTTTGGCTCTAAATCCAGCTCACATTCCTGTGTCCACTAAGCTGCAAATAAAATATGTCAGGTGGTCTCAGTAACCAGTTGTGAAGGGGGTCATTGTATGAGTAACAGCAGTGAACTTGGACGCATCTTGTAGTGTTCTTCTATTATGAGTAAGGCAGGTTTTTTGAACTGTACTTGGAAAAAAATGCAATGTGACTTCTTTAATTAGTAGTTTTTCTGGTATTAATGATTGATGAAAATGAAATATGCTTTTACTGGAGGGGGTATGCATGATTTTTTTTAATCTTCTTACAGCAACATGACTGAAAAACCAAGGAGAACGCAAGGGCTGTCTATGCCTGCTAACATCCTGCAGGCAGATGAGTGGGAGAGAAAAGGTTGCTGACGACCACTTACAAATAAATCTGTCTTTTCTTAATTCAGTGTAACACTGCATCTGTCAGCCTGACCGCCACATCTATAAATGGTTCTGTGAAATGGCCACTATAAATACTTAAAGTACAGACAGTGCAAAATCAGTTAACCCCTTTGGTACAGGACATGGTTAGCTTTGCTTAGAGC
Organism: Heterochromis multidens; assembly: GCA_015108495.1. NCBI lineage: Eukaryota > Metazoa > Chordata > Actinopteri > Cichliformes > Cichlidae > Heterochromis > Heterochromis multidens. Next base: position 294 of record VUQS01021782.1, on the reverse strand, counting down.
ACAGACTGAAAGCAGGGGACCTAGCCCAGCTCCACTGTTAGAGAAAAAAAACATTCACCTCTGAACAACCGTCACTGTTGTCATCATTTCCACCAGAGGTAACATGTTTCCCCTGAGTGAGAAACGCTGTCTGCCACTTCAAACACCGAAACCCTTTCAGCCCTCTCAGACCCAGTGACCACAGCAGCTCGAACAGCCTCAATCTAATGCGTTTACCAGCCATCTAGTATGCTGGGAAGACTACACACACACACACACACACACACACACACACACACACACACAATCACTTCA
>VUQS01021781.1:13158-28747 GCA_015108495.1 Heterochromis multidens | reverse complement strand
TATTCCTGAATAGCCAAGTCAGTCACCTGATCTTTACCCAATTGAGCATGCATTTCACTTGTTGAAGACTAAACTTCGGACAGAAAGGCCCACAAACAAACAGCAACTGAAAGCCGCTGCAGTAAAGGCCTGGCAGAGCATTAAAAAGGAGGAAACCCAGCATCTGGTGATGTCCATGAGTTCAAGACTTCAGGCTGTCATTGCCAGCAGAGGGTTTTCAACCAAGTATTAGAAATGAACATTTTATTTCCAGTTACTTAATTTGTCCAATTACTTTTGAGCCCCTGAAATGAAGGGATTGTGTTAAAAAATGTTTTAGTTCCTCATATTTTTATGCAATCTTTTTGTTCAACCCACTGAATTAAAGCTGAAAGTCTGCACTTCAACTGCATCTGAGTTGTTTCATTTAAAATTCATTGTGGTAATTACAGAACCAAAATCAGAAGAAAGTTGTCTTTGTCCAAATATTTATGGACCTAACTGTATAACAGACATCTTAGCAAAGAACCAGTTTTAAATTTTTTGTATCTTTAGGCACTTTGTTGCTAGCAGCCTGTCACAAAACACACTTTTTTCTATTTCTTCTGTTGAATCTATGAAAAAAGTCGAAGATAACATACTTTGACAGTGCAAAAATAAAATGTTATGCCTAACAAGGTGATACCCAAAAAGCTATTAGCCAAAAACGTGGCGTATCTCATCACGGTGTGCAGGGTGTCCTTAAAGAATTTGAGGAAACTGGAGAAGTGGAGGACACTTCAGGTCAGGTCTAAAAAACTATCTACAGCAAATGAACAGTATCTGAAAGTCATGTTGTTTAAGAAAAAGGAAAAAATCCAGCAAAGACCTGACACAGGACCTGAGAGATGCATCTGGACCTTCAGTTGATCCATCTACTGTTCACTGAAGCCTCATCAGAAATGGTCTCAGTGGAAAGCTGGCTGTCAAGAAGCCATTCTTAAGGAAGGGAAACAGGGAGAAAAGGCTGAGGTATGCCACATTACACTGGACTGAAAAGCAGTGGCAACAGGTCTGATTGGAGTGATGAGTCCACATTTGACATTTTTGGTTCAAATCATCATCAGTATGTATAGACGACGTCTATACAACAACAGTGAGTGTCTACAGCCATCTGTAAAACACGGTGGAGGCTCTGTCATGGTTTGGGGCTGCATTCAGTTAGTGGTGTTGGGGATCTTGTCAAAATTGAACACAGAAAAATACTTCTTAGATTTTGAGCCACCATGCAATACTACCTGGAAAGCAACAGCTTTATTTTTCAGCATGACAATGATCCCAAACACCTTACTGCCAGTGCAGTAAAAGCATACCTGGATAGAAAAACACACACTGGGACCATAACTGATTGAAGCAGTGTGGGATCATCTTGACAGAGAATGGAACAAAAGGCGGAAACATCCAAAGAAAAGCTTTAAATGTCCTTCAAGAAGCCTGGAGAACTATTCCTGAAGATACTTAAAGAAATGACAAGAAAGCTGCCTCAGAGAGTTCAGACTGTGCTGAAGAGTAAAGGTGGTCACACCAAATACTGACTTTCAAGCTCATTAGAATTGTACAAACTCTGTTTTTCTTTTATATACAGTATTTCCATTCATGTTTCAGTAAATCGCTGCACGTTTCCCATTGTTGTAGCAAAATATAAAGAAATGAGGGGTGGCTCAAGACTTGTGTACAGTACTGTATTGTGATGCTCACAAGGATTCTTATAGCTAATTTATAGGGCAGGTATGAGCAATGGTTTGAAACTGAATTGAAGTATTTATTTAATTTTCATTTTAGCATTAATAACTGATTTAAAGGCAAAGCTAAATCTCATGCCTTGTGTTGGATGATTTTTGTTTTTGTTTTTTTAATCAAGCGGCTCTTTTCCTCCTTGTTTTAAAACAAAAACACCTAAAGGGCTATAAAATCATAAAATCCCTATCTTTTGTTAGTATGGCTTGCACTAAACCTCTGAGGTTATAATTCATTCATGGTATTGACTTTATTTCAGTCTCACTCGGTGCAGTAGCTTTCTTTGCCACTATAATACAGCATACAAACATATAGTGGCAAACAGAGAGAGAGCTTATTATCGTATTTGGAAGCACACTCTGAGCCCATCAAGAGCATGGGACATATACTGGTGGCCTGGGGGTGGTTTTGACCAGCGATAATATAGTGAGCTAACAGATCTCTCAGACTCCAGACATTGCTTCTCTACCGATAACATTTAGACAAGTTATAAGTGGGTATAGACTGTCAGAGGATAAGGAAAGGTGAAGGAGTGAAAAACAGCCAAAAAAGAGAAATACCCTTACATCAGAAGCATCTAAATGCTTCAAATACTTTTCAGTCCACATATTCTTAGATACAGACAGTTACAGTTTTCCAGCATGTTGCAATCTGTCTGAGTCAGTCTGTGCTAATGAGCGCAACTAGTCTGCAACACATCTCTCTGCAACAGGGGACTTGACATGGTTGGTTGTATTCTGGTTATATTCATATATAAAAGTAAGGTTGCTGAGTGCCTGTGTTATTTTGCAGTTAAATTGCTGTCCTGCAGCAACTACGCCACTAATTGTAGGGGAATTTCTGAAATCCTCTTTTAAATCTAGGAGGTTCTTTTGGACTCTGAATGTAAGTAATGTGAATTTCTGTTTAGTGTCAATTTCTGTGTACTTGGCAAGAGATTTGCAACAGACAGCAACAGACTTGTGATTTTTGCTGGTGTATCACATTTATTTGTTGTAATATCACAGATTAAACAGATTGCATGTAATATCCAATTTGACCCCATTCAACTGAAAACTTGTAGCAGACCGATAACAGACTGACTCCATCTTATTACCGTTTTATTGCTGTCGTGACGCACCAAAGTCGCTTTGAAGGTGGTAACTGCGAATGGTCACAGACCTCGCCGTCTTCAAAGGAGCCATTTTAAAGGCAACTTCATTGCAACTTCATTGCACACGGTTGCAATCATTCTGGTTGTTTCGTAGTCTCCAACCACCATTTTCCCTAGTGTGCCTGTAGCATTAGTGGGCTTTATTGGGTGTACCCACAGCCATGGCATACCCCTGAAAACTTAGCCTTTTCAACAACTTGTTGGTGAATCCAGTATGTTTGTATCAAGCAATGTGCATAAGTTTCATCCCAGGTTAACCTAGTGGCTGAATGTATAACTAGTCTGCTAGCTGCTACATCTGGTGGTTTGTGTGAAGAGTTTAATTTCGTAGCCTGAGTTATTGTTTCGGTTCGCCCGTGTCTTCCTGTGTCTGTCCTGTGTTAAAAGGCAGGGGTCACTGCGTCTGTCAGAGATATTATCTGTCGTACATTAACTGTTGTTAATGCAAAATTTACTAAAACCTCATTAATTCATCCATCCAACCAACAGAGACATGAGAGAAAGCCCAGCATCTGCCCTTACACTCCATGTTTGTGTCTGCCTGTGTATTCACAGGTTAAAGGATAAAATAAATTAGCTACAATCTGACTATGTGCTGTATTCATTTTGTCTGCATTTCCATAAAATGGTTAAGATGAATGAAAGTAATATGCAACAGAAACAGATTGTATTACTCCTTCTCTGTGCTGTGTTAAAGAGGCAGAAGTACAATGCACTCAGAACTTACAGTAAACTAATTGCATCCAGATGGTGCTCATTGTTCAATTAGACGAGTCTGTACTGTTTAGTTCATGTAATACAGTAACCACGCATATACTCAAACTCTCACTAGCTGTCATGCGCTTTTATGATGCATCTGTACTCGCAGCACTTGCCACAGTAACTGGTTAATTATCAAGTCAGAGTGCAGAAATTTGGCTTTCATGCCTACTAAAAATACTCCTCTTTCAACAAAATTTTAGTTTGTATTTAGATTTATGATAAATATGTCATCCCTCCACTGTGTAGTGCTATTTTAAGCATACATTTGCATATTGCTGAGCAACAGTAACTGTTTTTCAGGAGAAGGATTTATTAAGTGTGTATTCCTAAAGAAGCAATGTGCAAATTCCCCACATCCAGAGTCTTCAGATGATAGTAAAGCTGCTCTTTCTCTTCCCCGAGTCTGTTTGGTGAATTACACAGTGCTCTAAAAACGAAATGCAGCTAATGATTCACAGTAAATCAGATTCTCTGTTAAATTAAAATGTGTTCGTTAAGTCATGCATCACTGCAAATTAAGCTAATACAAGCCGATTTTGAGAATTGATGGCATCTATTCAACTCTTTAATGATAACATTTAATGTCTGTTGAATAGATCACTGGCTACTCTGGCCCTGCAGAGCGGAGAGAGAGAGGTCGAGGGGAGTAAATAAATGCGTATAAAACGATCAGAACAAATGCAGTATTTAAGAGTAGAATTTAAATTGTTTAAATAGGACTCTCTCATATAATTAAAAAGCTAAATGACTAAAGTACATTTTTACCCCTGAAGTTTGGAGAAACTGGCCCAAATGGGGGTAGAGGCTAATTTTCAGATGGCCGCCATTTCTTAACTGTTCTTCAGGTTTTGATATTGAATCTTTTGCCCTTTTTTCCTTCCTAGTAGCAGGAAATGTGTAATGTGTGTTTTTCAAAGCATATTTTTAAATGTCTCACAAATAATATTTCTCATTTCCTTTCATAATATGCTGTTGAAAGTACTGTGACTCACCAGAAAAATCCATATAATATCTGATAAATAATTAAATACGTTTGGTTGTGGAGACATACATAGACAGACATGTAGCCAAGTGATGAAACATACATATCTACATGTCATATTCTGAGTAATTGATGAAATTGACGTTTCTCCATGTTGCAACATGGCATAGGCTGGGCTTTGAATGCAATAAACCTGCTCTATTTTCTAATATAATGTTTCATATTAAGTCTTTTCTATTTTTAGAACCTTTTTCTGAATTTTAAATTGTTACATAAACAAAAAAAGCTGAAATATTATCATATGGTGTGACCATAAACAGATGAGAAGACATAAGCTTATATTGTCATATTTTGTCGGATTTGGATTCAGCACATCAAAAGCCATAAAAAATAGCTCATTTTTAATCTCTGAAGCAGACTACTTCTGAAAAACTGTTGAACAGTCACTCTTTTTTAGAAGTAAGCGGCACTTTCACAAGTTCTTTTTAAGGGATTTGATGTTGACTTTTAGGCCGTGTATCTGTTCTCTCATATTTTTGGAAAATTGTCCCTGAGCATCACGTTTTTTTCTGCTGCACTTATACAATGCTTTACATTTTCATTATAATTGATATATATTATTCACATGTAGGAGACCAAATGATAGAGAAATGGAACAATTCAAATGTTAAAATCTCAAAAACTGCACAGAGTGGCCTCTTCTTTTATTCAACAGTGTTGACAAGCTGTGGAGAGAATTTGCATCAAAAGCTTGCCCAAAAAACAGAGCAGAAAGCATGTACAGTCTGCAGTGAGCCTGCTTCATGTGTTTATTATCCCCCCTTCTTCGTCGTCAGACAGGCAAGTCACGACACGATCCTTCAATTAAAATCTGATGGTGTTTATTTGGTGAAATGCTAACAGAGTTGATACACAGATCACAGATTCTGCATTAAATTAAAGACAAAATTTTGCATTTTACTCGTCGGCTCAACCCTATCTTAACAGCACTGCTGCTTACGCTGCCACAGAGCATCCCATAATTAGCTGGTGGATTAAGGTGCACCTTACAGTTTAGCAGATCACAGCCGCACATTATAATTAAAGTAATTAAGCCTCCTATCTCTCTCTCCGTGCTTCGGTAAATTCTCTCCCAGAAAATGCATAATATTGAGGCAGCTGAAATGAGATGGCACACTGCCTCTTTTTTTTCCATTTGGAAATATGAAACTTTCAGATGATGCTGTGGGGGAAAACTGTGATGTAGCACACTGCAGAGGTGTGAGGTGGAGCTTGAAAGGAAGCTAATTCTAATATTGGTTGTAATCTGAAAATAGATGCTCTTTAATCTCTTAAAAAGGAAAGGTTCCTCACATTTATGAGAAGTAACCCTAATACTAACTATTTTGGTTTTTTTGCAAGTCATTTCCCGTTTTATTTTGTAATTCCTCCTGTTATGTCACTTCCTGCCTTTGTCAGTTTTCCCTCCTTTGTAATTGTCTGCCTCGACCCCCCATTAGCATTTCATTATCCTGTCCTGTCATAAGTTTGGCTTTACCTGTATCTATTCCAAAAGATTGGAAATTAAACACAGCCAATTACAACATAGCTCAATAAAATAGAAGATGACAAAACTAAATAGCTCAATAAAGTAAAATTATTCAAAAAGAAAAGTTCCAGGTTAAATAGAATAAAATAAAAACATTGTAAAACAAAAGAATGTAGCTTGATAAGTAAAAAACACACAAAATACAATAAAATTCAGAGAATATAATAACTTTGCTCAATTCAGTAAAATAGGTCAATAACATACAATAAACTAGACTAAAGATCGCTCACTAAATGCAGTCAGACACAGCAAATGTCAGATGCCCGAGGGCCAGATCCCGGACCATCTCAATCCGGCCAAGAGGATCCAGGAGGAAAACTCAACAACCCCCCCAAAAAATCAATAAAACCTTTAGCTTGGGCAGCATACACATTTCTTAAATATATTAATGAATCAAAGCTAGCGTCTGTTGGAGTCTTCCAACCCTGGGATGAGATTCCAGGGACCACAGTGACCCAGTCAGCCTACCGGTAAGGAAACCAGAGATGGGAAGGACCAGAGCTAGCTGGTTAGCAGTGACTGAAGTTTCAAAATCGCTTGTTCAGTCTCAGAGGGATGAAAAAATAAAATTTTTATTTTTTTTAAAAAATATATTTTTATTTAAAAATATACCCGCGCGACTCACAAAGTAGAATCTTTGTGTAGGAAGACTAAATAGCCTAATTTCTTATTATTCAAGTTATAGCTGAAAATATTTATATTTATATCTTGTCAGTTGCCAGATCATCTTTTCATTCTGATCAATCAACCTTCAAGTCAGTTTCCTACCTTATATTCTTTGTGTTTTCTCAGTTCATTTCCTCATGAACGACCCTTTGGACTGTTTCTGGATTTTACCTTTTGCCTGCTCCTCAGCTGCTTGGTTTACCTGCTTGACTGCCTCCCTGTACATGATCTCAAACTTGCTGATTAAACATTTGGATTTTGTACCATGGTCTTCTGTCTCTGACATTATTAGAGAAATTTTGACATAAATGAAGAATTGTTTCCTCCGGAAAAGTGATTAACTTCTCCTAATCGTTTTAACACTCTCCTGCACAAACTCCAAATCTAATACATACCAGTGGGGGTAGCAATTACTTCACTGGATAAGAAGTGGTTGTAGGCACCATGTTAACTGTGACATGGCATAAAATTCTACAAGATGGGTAAAGAATAAGAATAATGCCACCAATGCATGATACAGCCACAGGCTTTTAGTCAAAATTAGAAATTAAATTTCTATTTTGACTATGATTAAATTATAATGAGTGCAGGAAGATAATGATAATTACCTAGTAATGTTCCTCACTGCATCTCTGGAGGATTTGGCACTCATGTCTCAACACACACTACTCAGCCAAGTAGTATTTTATAGCTATTATAGCAACTATTACATTGAAACACCATGAGATGCACATTTATACTGTGATCAGACCTTTGCTAAGTGTCTTTGACAACTGATTGACCACAAACAAGACCGTGGTGGGTCAGCGGTTAGAACGGCTGCCTTACATAATCATTTCCTGTTTTTATTTTGTAATTCTCAGTCACTTTGGTTCACATGTGTTCAGTTAATCGGTCACTCTATAAATATACCTCCTGTCTTTCACCTCCCGTTTACCAGATTGTGTTTGCACCAGTGTTCAAGTGTGTGACTTTTTGACTTGGTTTTTAGAAATTTTGCTTCGTCCCCCGTCCCTGCCGGATTTGCTCTTCTCTCCGACTGCTCTCCTGTGTATAACCATGTATATGCTTTTAAACTAAAGATTTGGGGCTTGGGCTTCTAACTCGGTTCTCCAGTGTCCTGAATTTGGGGCCTGTCCTTCCTGTTTGTTTAATTCTGTGTCATGTTTGCATGGTACTTACATGAATTTAACAAACAGGAAGGACAGGCCCCAAATTCAGGACACTTTCTCCTCATATGAAAAACATGCTTTGTAATTCTCCTGTCACTGTGCTCTACAACTGTAGGGTGTTCCTGGGGTGCAGTACAGTCACTGCCCGCTGCGTTAAATAATTAACTTAAATAATTAAGAAATAACTGAGAGGTTCATGACTTTAAGGGAAATGAACTACTGTACAACATGAAGACCAGAACAAACAGTAGTCACATGATTGTCATCACTGTTTTATACTCAAACATTACCAGGAGCATCTGAAAGCCCAGAAAAAACTAACTTGTGATCCTGAGGTGAAGAATAAATTAGTTTGCCAATCAAACGATAAATAATTAAACAGGAAAAAGCAGATGAATTATTAAATAGAAGTAAATATTTCTTCAGTTAAGAGCATATCTCTGTGTTCTGAATGAAGTAAGAGCTAAGACTTGGGTGGAGGGAGAGTGAGAAAAAAACGAGCTTCCCATCAACAGAATAATAGTTTGTTATGCAGCAGTAATAATGAAGTTAATTGCTTGCAAAAACCGTTTTTCCACTAAACTACCTTCTGCAGCAGCCCGTTCTCTAAAAGGGTTCTGCCAGTGAAATGACACATCAATAGTTGTTGCAGCAATTAAATGCTCCCATCCCGCCCACTGACCTTCTTCCACACCGTTAACGATCTTATCCCCAAGTGTGCAGAAATCAATACACGGCGACCAACATACAGTCGTTCATATCTGCAAGGCCTTACTTTTGAAATCAGTCTGTGCTTTGGACTTGAACTTTAGTTCAAAATCAGAAATTATACTACGAAGTAGTTAGCATTACTTATTAAAATTTGTATTCATATTTTTACACTTTGTGATTGATGGTTAGCTTAACTTAGCAAAAAGACTTGAAATATGAAGAAACTGCTACCAGTGTTAATAAATTCACCTGCTTTCTCCTCTAAATCTCCTTGGTGTGTTATATTGTCATTATTGTTCAATCATAGTTATATACTATATATGATATGGTATATATATAAACAATATTAATTATGTTAAGTATGTCAATATTAATACAATATTAATACAAATTATTAAAAGTGTCTTAAATGAGAAACACGATATGAGAAACACAAAATATGTTATTAAACATTAGAAAGAGAAATTCTTCTTCGGAGAATGGGGAATAAAAAAAAAACGAACTTCATCACATCGACTAAAATAAGCTCAGTTTGGGACACTAATGGTTTGCAGATTGTTTGATAGTTCTTGGTGGAGCCCAGAGTAATGTCGCATCATCAACTAGTTTAAACTCTTTATTATGGGATATTACCTCCTCCTCCTCCCAGTGCCTGTAAGGTGATGGTATAGCTTTCCTCCATCTGGTGTTTTAGGGCTTATTTTGGAAAGCTGTTTAATATTCATCTTTTTCTTGCACATATACAAAAAGGTATTGAATAATACACTAGTGCTTCTAGTGTTTATGCTAAGCTAGCTGATGGCTGTATATTAATTGCAATGAAGATCTAAAAAATGTGTCATTACTCCTTCAATGAAATGGTACTACTGACTTTCCAAAACTCCATTTAGTACACAAGATACCAGTACTGCAGTTATCTTTACTTCTTTCTGTCTTTTATACATTTTCCATCACATTTCAATCTTTCCTTTGTGCCCACACACCCACTGAACTCATAAGACGAAGCTCTGGAGCTACAAGGTGGAAAATGACTACTGGCTTACATTAAGTTAGTGTAATGGTGGTCATTAGACATCATCATTATCATCAAAGTCTCATCAGCTGACGGGGAGACTCGACAAGAGAGATGAGGGGTGGGTGTGTGTGTGTGTGTGTGTGTGTGTGTGTGCAGATAGCTGGCAGTTTTTGTTAGTGACCATTAGATCCTTTGAAGTTGCTAAAACTCCAAGAAGAAGCAGCATCTTTTCATCCTTTTATGTTCTTTTTCTCTTTGAGTCTTTGTAAAGCCAATGACAAAGGCACAGAATTTTAAAAGCTGCTATTTTCACTTTCAGCTTTGGGCACAAATAGTCCTAAGTCTTGTTTGTTTGGTCTGTAGGTGATATTTAATACTTTTGTTGCACATACTAACAATCCGCTTTATTATTGGATTTCATTTGGGCAGCTTTCATCCTGTCGGTTCAAAGACTTCAGCTGCATATTGGCCTTAACAAACCCTGTTTCATTTGGCAAAGCCTGATGGACTTTTAACTTCTACTTTCTGTGGAAGTTTAAACATGCTGCAGTGCTGTGTATCTGTCTTTTGAATAGACATGAGCACCCCAGAAATATTCAGTTGTCATTCTCGGCTTCTGCATGTGTGTCATGTCTTTAAGCTTAGTTTTTAAAAAGTCTGTCTCCAGGACTCCAAATATTTTAAAGCTTCAGAAAACCTATATGTTAAACACCTGCAAGAACAGGCACGCTGATCACTTTGATGGAGAATTGAAGGAGCATTTGGACCCAGAAGTGATGAATGATGTCAGACTTAACAAGTAGATTACCTTGATGAAGACAAAGCTGAATATTTAACTTCATGCTGCTTCCAGTTTCTGTAAAAGTGTCTCTGTGCATGAGACACTAGCAGAAAAGTCAAATATCATCTCATTATACCTTCCAAAATTGATATCTTTTGATGTTATGTCCTTTAGTATCTTTGGATCGCAGTCTCACTGCTTAGAAGCTACATCATAGAAAAGACTGAAACTCAAATATTCAGCATCTGTGCAGTTATTCTGAACTCCAGGATCAAAATATGTGAAGCACGTCCTACAACCTACTGTAAATGCATAAGCTACAGAAGCTTTTCTTCCTCCTGGCACTGGGAATCCAGCAACAAAAGCCACAGCCCAAGAACTAGCAGACATATTTTTTGTATCTCAGAAAGTAGAGCGCAATCCAATCTTGGCAACAGGGCAAATAAATAAATAAATAAACAATGTCTAAAAATAGCACTCACAAGCAATTTAGAGTGACAAAATTTGAGATTTGAGTGTGGTGGGGAAGTGAAGATGAAACAGCATAGTTTGCTTTGATCACCACAGAATTTTGTCCTTTACTAGCTAATTAAAAAGTAATGACTTACCTCCCCTGTCATATCGCCTCCAGCTGCTGTTGGTCCAATGAAATTTTGTGATTGTTTTTTTTTTTTCCCAGAGTTCTTATTATCTGAGTTTTACTTGTGGGGTCATGTCCAAACTTTGCACTGCCCAAATCTCAGTCTGACTTCTGAAAATTTTATATTCTTAAAACAAATGGCATTGCAGTCATTATATTTACCAGCTGTGTGTATGTGTGTTGTGGCAATATGTGCGTCCTGGAAACACCTGCCGTAGCTACTGTAACTGCCCCAAAGGTGACATCAAGTGCTATAGCAGGTATTTACTGGTCTGTGGACAGATTTTGTCAACATGATAGCATCTGTACCGTGCAAAATGCCGTCACGAGTTTTTACAAGTGGGTATTTAAAATAAAAATTATAAAAAATCCTGAGCTCAGATGACAGATATGGACGTCGCTACTGTGATGTCACCCACGGGTTTCTCAAGCCCAAGTTATGAAGCCTTTCACCGTCTTGGTGTTTTGGAACCCAGTGTGGCGAGAGCAGGGCCAGTCTGAATGTGAAATCACACGGTCATTGGCTAATGACTTGTCAATCACAAGTCATTGATGAGCATACACTTGATACATAGTATGACCAAGATTTACATAATTTTTTTTTCAGTATGACTCAAAATGAGTCGCTGAGCCCATGAGCTCATCAGGAAAGTGTTTCCAGAGGTCGAGTCGCAGCTGTTTCTCTATATACTTCTATAGGACCCAAAGTATTTTTGTAATCACATTTATCGCCCCTTGGTGGCCATTAAAAATAATGCAGGTTCTATGCACTTCCAAGTTGGCTTCATTTTTCAGACCCGAAAGCTACGTCCATCCTTTTTACTGTCTATGAGCAAAATGTATTATAGATTTACCTGCTGCAGCAGGGTTTCCTCCACCAGTGTTTTACAAGCCCAGCTCACCTGAACTGACCCCTGCAAAGCCCGAGTGTCAGTGAATTATTATTATTATTGCTGTTTTAAACACATAAAAAAAATCTTGAAAGAATGATGCCTGTACCCTAATTATGTGTTACAGTAGGCTAGATCATTCTTTGTCAAAGATGATAACATCCTCTGTGTGTGTGTGTGTGTGTGTGTGTGTGTAACTGGGACCCACAATCAGCATTACAGCAGATGGATATCACTTCATTAAATGAGTGCAATATTAAATTCCACCTCTGACCCAGTCATAACCACCGGGGTTAACAACTCTTCTGGTGGAAAACCTGCACAAAGGTGGGATGGAGCTCTTTGGCAGGTGTTTAGATTTCTGACAGAAAAAATTACTCCACTATGTGAAGCTAATGTAGCTGGCTGTGTTTGTTAATATGTCTGTATACGTTAACATTAATTTCATATATCTTGACATCAGTTAGTTTGTTTATCCGCGCTGTTTTCTGAAGCTTACTTTGACTGTAAAATGTCTGGAGTACCACGCAAAATAAATCTGACATTATTCCCAAAAACAAGTAAACACCTCAAGTAGATTAAAGTAAAAGAAGAGTACAGGAAACAGGAAAACAAGTTTACATATTTTCAGTATTGCTATGAAGGTTATGTACCGCAGCTGGTTTGTGTAGAGTGAATAACATAAAAGCAATAAAAGTAAACAGAGGTTGAAAAGTAAGTAAAAGTGAGCAGACGAAACTTCATCTAAGAAAGTCAGTGCACAGAGTCATATTTCACCAAGCAGCAGGCAGAGACTCGGCCGTAGCACGCCTGGTCGAAGTCTTAGCGAGTTTCTCGGCTCCGACTTTCTCCCAGCTGACAGACAAAATTTGCAGCGTTTTGCTGTCACCTTATCGATCGGCCTGGTATCACTGTCATTTAAGCAAACTCCCCCAAGGACATGAACCGATCGACCCACAGAGATGAGAAAAGATCTCTGCTACCAGGCTCACACGTTCACCCCCCCTTTCTCACGCTCTCTCACACACTCACACCGTAGATGGATGCACTTGTAGCACTGTATTCAAGTGTCAAAGAGAGCCCATATTTTACGCTGACAGTAACCTTAATTGTACTACTCAAAAAAGAAATGCTTAACAGTGGCTTTTTGTGACAAAAACACACCACATTCACATAAACCTTTTTCCAGTACTCAAATTTGGGATTTAGATTCAGACGCTAATAGCTGACAGTACTTTCTGTGGTGAATGTAAACAGTGGCTGTTTGCATTCATTTGTGTCTTTTATTCTGTGGTTTGTTCTCACTGTCTTTAATCTCAAAAAGAAAGCTTAAGTTTATAAATAATCATGTTAAATAATACAGATTACAATATTTACCAAAAAATAATGATCCTGGTTTTTGTGATAATTAATCAGCCTTAACGATAGGTCAGTCTTGTGCTTATTTAGTACAGATTTAATGCTGAATTATAATTCTTAAATGTGGTCTCAGTATATTCAGTGCTTGCATAGAGTCCCCCTAAGCAAGAACTACATATCGTCATGTGAAAAAGAGCGTTTTCAGGACTCTAAGCTGTCCAGTGAAAAACTAAGTACACTCTTACTACTTCCATAGGAACTAAGAGGGTAAGTAATCCCTCCACATCAGCAAGTGTGACCACGTCTATACAGTGATTACCAAATTTATTAGATCACCACCCAGTGTAAGGTTTATGCTACAGCTGCCCTAAATTAACAGTATTGGTAATAACCCAAAATTAATTTTTATGTTTCTGTAATGGTTAATCCACTACTATAAGCAGAATCTTTAATAAAAATGATATATTTAATGCTAAAATATAATTATTGTTGTTGTTCATTAATTTTTAAATTTACTGTTCTACAAAAAATAGAAAAAAATAGTAAAAAACATTATGATTTGATTAAGATGCCAACTTACAGTTATTTACCTGCATTCCTGAACAGAAAAATTAGTTTTTGTGGTTGAATGTTGTGCGTGATTAATTTTTGACTTCTTAGTGAAGTCCAGTGTGCCGGCTCAATAACAATAAATAATTTTTAGTTTTAAACAAATTTTTGACAGATTTTTTACATATTTGTGGTTTCCTGTTTTTATGACAGGTGGTCTAATAAATTTTGTTAAGCACTAAAGAAAGCAGATGTTTTGGCAGTTTGCTTGTCTGGAGCATTCAGGTGTGTGTTAACACACAGGAGTGGGCATCCCAGCAATTTCAAGAGCTCCATCTCAGACTCTACTGGCCTCAGTTAGCATGTTAAATGTTAAAGTTCATGTCAGTATAAATAGAAAAAGACTGAACAAGTATGGCTTGTTTGGGAGGGCTGCAGGAGAAAACTTCTTCTCTCTAAAAGGAACATAGTAGGTTTGCAGAGTTGCATCTAAGCAAACCACAAGTTTTAGCTGTCAGACAGCTGTCTGACAGCTAAAACTTGGCCGAAAATAGGTCATACAACAGGACAATGATCCCAAGCACAGCAGCAAATCTACAACAGAATGGATGACAAAGAAAAGAATCAAGTTGTTTTAATGGTCCAGTCAAAGTCCAGAGCTCAACGTGATTGAAATGCTGTGTGAGAGCTGTGCATAAACGAATGCCTTCAATCCTGAATGAACTGAAGTCATACAGAAAACCATTACTGTAAGTTATTGCTGCTAAAGTTTGATCTATAAGCTATTGAATCATGGGGTGAACTTAGTTTTCACAAGTCTGCATTAGATCGATGTGAGCTGGTCATCTTAAGGGTGTTTTGTTTATGCTTGAGGAGGTTGAAATTATCAGTAAGCATGCACAAACTTGTGTTTTACCATCTGGACAAGCTGTTACCAAAGTGTCCTTGGTGTGAGTCGCCATCACATAGTTCACAAGAAAAATACACTTCCTTCAGGTATAAAATAAATGAATGATATTGCATTTAACAGATATCTAGTGCTGTGACAGTTCAAAGGGTTAAATCTTAAGCTGATCTCTGTATGTACCTGGAGGGTAACCACACAATGCTTCAACAGAGAATTGTAATTCCGCCTTAAGGCAGGACTTATTTAAAGCTGTGTACTGCCTTAGCAAGAGCACATTTTGGGAGAAAACACTGTCTGAGAGGATCAGTTAGGGCTGAGAGAGTCCCCTAAATTGTGTGTACTGCTGCTCTCACAGAGCCCCAACAGGCAGGATGGGTCTTCACCTAACACTGAATATATGCTGTGTAATACTTAAATAACCAGAATTTTCTCAAAAGGTGCTGACCTACAAAAACTCTTTACATAGGTCAGCACTGGCAGCGGATATTGGCTCATATATGCATTAACCTTTAGAAGAATGTCTCTTATTGGCACATTACTGGCACACACTATTCAGTATCCATGGGTGACAATGATGGTAATATCTGCAGGCTTTATCTCTCAGGCTGCACTTGTCATTGTTGTGGGCTCTAACGCATACAAACACGCACACAATGGTC
>VUQS01021781.1:5658-8158 GCA_015108495.1 Heterochromis multidens | reverse complement strand
TAAAGCAGGACTGTTGAACTCAATCCACACGATGGCGTTAGGATCACATCAAGGGCCAGGCATATGTAATTTATTGACATTGTTTAATAAATGCTAAAAATAGAAATATTGTGTATAACATTGTTCCATGTCCCATATATCTTTCTTACATCCAGGTTGGTCCACATAAAGACCGCCCCAAAAGAGTCGTCTCGCCATTATAACATTTTAGTCAACCACAACAAATACTGGTAGTATTTCAGGTAACAAATGACATTCTCAAGTGACAATACTCAATCTTGAATTTTGTTTTTCATATATCTCCGAAAGGTCTGAACATGACAGCGTAACTGTTGTGGCTCACAGTGGGTCTTCGGAGTTTACTGCGATTGATTGTTCAATCAGCGACACAGGCCTAGAGACTGGTCAGCGAACCCCTGCCAACCATCAGTCATGAGGGAAGAACGTGTATTCCCCAACTGGTTGCGAGTGGTTGCTGGAGGTTGCAAAGACGTATACGGTGCTGCACCAAAAATCTCCTTGCGATTTCTTTAGTCGATAGCAGATTGCGGTGGTCGCCTGTAGTTTGCATGGAAGCCCATGACTTTTCTGCAAACGCTCACCAACTACTCACTGAGCAGTAATGAAACTGTTAAAAGTGCAGCGCAAACTGGAAGTGGAGAACACTCACCTTTAAAGCAAAAGTTGCGCCTTTTGAAATGTGTTGGTTGCAGCAGTAAGATGCAACTTTTACGTTGCAGGTGAATGGTCTCCGCTTTTTGTTTGCATCACACCTTTTCAAGTGTCACTACAGCTTGGAGAGTAAATGGTGAGTATTTGCAGACAGGTTGCCATCTTCATCCAACTGCAGGTGACCTCAGAAACCTGCCAGGAGATCACCAACCGGTCTCTGGGCCTGTGTAACTGAGGCCTAAAGAGTCTGTGCTGCCTTAATTAACAAGAGTCTCTGGATTTTCCTGTTGTTTTTTGCTTTAAACACAAAATGTTTGTCAGCTTAAGAAAATTAAACCCGTGTTTTTATCACAGTCCTCTCTTTGGTGGAACCCTGAGAAATTGTAAAGGTCCACACGTGTTATAAAGCTTGCACATCTGTATTTGATCTTTCAATACTTGATTTGTGCAAAAAAAAAAAAAAAAGAATTTAAACTGTGATGGGTCTTTGTTGCACAGTTTATTACTCTAGCACAAATTATTCTAATTAAAAGATTAGTTTGGCATTTTTCAAACCTGTTAGTTTCCACACTATGCGAAGCTTTAAAAGACTCCTCATCTAACTCGAGTTCTCAAAATCTTGAAGTATTTTCATTGATTCATTGATTCAAGGTGATGTTTGAACATTATAGTAGATGCTTCAAACACCGTGTCTAAAACATCAAGTACCAGCTGTTCTTCATAAAGACTTCATTGGACTTGATTGTAAAAATATTGTATGAGAAGTTTCTTCTATCCTTGAACCGTGTTGGCAGCTTCATCTTAAAAACATCAGTATCAGCCTCCTTTTCATCTTAAAGATTTATTATTCTGCTCTCATGTTTCTTTACTTTATCCTCATGCTATGATGTTCCGCTGCTAGCTCCCATATTAATATTTCAACACAATATGCCCAACATAGCAGTCCCAGCATGTTGGCTGAATGTTGCTATTAATGGTATATTCAGGTGTAAAAAATAGCATTAATATTTCATTAAATCTTGATTATGATCATGTATAATAGCTGGTGTGTTTCTTCTCTCTGTTGCAGGTTATCTATGCACTGAACACGAAAAATGATGAACATGAGGCAGCCATCGCCACTCTGAAGGAGGCTCATGAAGAGGAGGTGCAGCAAATTCTTTCTGAGACCAGAGAGAAGATACTCCAGGTTTATGCATCTTACTTTACATTTATTTGGTTCTTTACCACAAACACTGTTGTCTCACTTTTATATTTCTTACATATATTATTTGATTGAGTGAAATCAGTGACATTGAGGTGAATTATGTCAAAAAGTAAAGGTTAGGTTCTCCTTTTGTATGCACTGTAAAGATAGATAAGAGCAGATGATGTGGCTAGTGGACATACACATTACATAAGAAGAACAAACGATCTCGGAGCTTGGGCACATAATACAATAAAGTCTATATGAAACTGAATGTAACTCCCTCACAATGTTTATAATATATAATAATATAATATATTTATTAAATTACAGTCTGTCCATCCTTCAACTGGTATATGGACAGCATGTACTTCAACGATCCAATCATTCAGTCAGAAGACTACCTAGATTAGTATGAACAGAGATATCATACAGGCCTGTGAAAAACTAATTAGTGATTCAGGAGCTTGTAGAACCACCTTTAGCAGCAATAACTTGAAGTAATTTTTTGTTTGACTTTATCAGTCTGTCACATCTTTGGTGGGAAATTTTGGCCCACTCTTTTTTTTTTTTTTTTTTTTTTTTTTTTTTTTTTTTTTTTTTTTTTTTTTTTTTTTTTTTTTTTTTTCCTTTTTTTTTATG
>VUQS01021774.1:0-22269 GCA_015108495.1 Heterochromis multidens | reverse complement strand
TGGCTTTGTAACCCTTTCCAGACTGATAAATGTCAATGACTTTGTTTCTCAGCTGTTTCTTTAGATCATGATATGATGTGTTGCTTTTTGAGATCTTTTAACCTGCTTCACTTTGTCAGACATGTTCTGTTTAAGTGAGTTTGTGATTCAGCAGGTCTGGCAGTAATCAGGCCTCAGTGTGGGTAGTGAAACTGAACTCAGTTACTTTTTCACACAGGGCCAGGTAGCTTTGGATAGCTTTTTTCCCTTAATAAATGAAATCATCATTTAAAAACTGCATTTTGTATTTACTCAGGTTATCTTTGTCTAATATGACAATTTGTTTGATAATCTGAAACATGTAAGTGTGACAAATGTGCAAAAAACTAAGAAATTAGGAAGGGGGCAAATACTTTTTCACACCACTGTAGATTACATAAATGCATCATCAAAGGCAAATAAAGATTACAAGAAAGAAGTAAAATCTAAGACTTCATTTAAACCAGGATACTTAGTGGCCCGTAATGTATAAATCCAAAAAGCTTCCCTTTGGTTAAGACTCCTTTGTCGGTCACCTCGTTGTACTGAAAGAGGGATGTGGTCAATTCAAAAGACTTGTAGTGTAGATGGGTTACTCTTATGAAAGTAAGCTAGAAAGAAACTAAACTCACAAACTGATCTTGTTATTGTAGTAGGATTAAAACTGCCGTCATAGTTAAAGCACTCACCTGTGAGTGAAAAACTAACTGTCAAAACGCAAAAGGTATTTGGTTTAAAATGTAACAAATATTTTAAAAAAGCAACACATGGTCATATTTAAGAAGTTGTAACAAGGAAATTCTTAAGATTTTTGCTTAAAAATGACCAACAAGACTGAGTAATGCAACATAGTAACATATGTTGCATTATGTTATCGGCTGTCTTTTGAACATGAAGTGCATTATAGATTTGTTTTTTTTAGTTCCCCAGAAGAAAAGAGTTTTACACATAATTTAAATATATTTTATGTGTTCCAACTTTGAAATTATCTTTACTGCAGACTGCTGACAGGAGTGGGTTTAATAATGCTCCACAAATCTGTCTCATTCACTTATGGAGCTATTCACTTTTATGTCCAGCTTGTGAATGAGGGTCAGTAATTTAAAGGCTATTTTCCTCTTCCTTTCTCCCTCACTAGGCGGAGCTGAAGTCAAAGAAAGCGGCCGAGTCATTTGCGTTGTGCATCGAGAGGTACAACCGCGTGGGAGGAGAGTTTGAGCAGAAGATGAGCGAGTCTGCCCAGGTCAGCTCCGACTCCAGCTGGGCCTAAAGCCACTTTTTATCTCTCTCTCCCACCCTCTGATGTAATGATTTATGTATTTCTTCTTCTCTCTGGCTTTATTTTTCTCTGAATCTTCTTGACTCACCGTCTCTATAGCCTCCTACTACACGAGAACTCTGTCCTATCTGTTCATTTGTTATCCTACAAATGAACAGATAATCACATCCTGCTTTGCCCAAAAATGGAAACCTCAGCCCCCGACTCCTAAACACCCACCAACTTGCACACACATCCCGCACCCCGCTCATTACCTTTAATCATTGGCTCCGCACTTCCATGGTTACTGCTGCTGTTACCATGGAAATGTTCAACAAACCCCATTGAGCAGCTTTGTGGTTTAGATTCGAGATGACGAGAGGAATCTTGGTGACCAATTATCTGTTGTAATAGCTATGAAGGGGAAGGTCTGGTAATAATTATGAGGGAGTACCTGGAAGAACAACATGTCAAAAGATCGTAGGCCAAATGGAAGAAGACTGCTTTTTATAACACGAAAAACGGAAGATCAAAATCTTCACACCTTTTAATTCAGCTCATATGGTTTTAACCAAGAGAAGAATAAAACACACAGTGTGTTCACACACATTTCTCACGTGGTTCATGGTCAAGTTGCCTTTTTGCAACCAAAGCAAGAACTGTAAACATGAAACCATTGAGAGAGAGAGAGAGAGAGAGTGCAACGTGTCATACGCTGAAAACCACACCTGCTTGAGGGAAAAGCTTATAGAAAACTTTGCTAGGCCACCTTCATGCAGTACAAAGTCATTGGGGAGACATGAATTGTTTTCCCCGCTCCTGGGCTTGGGAATTAGTCATACACTCTGTTGACCGACAGATAAATCATTGATTGGACAGTTTTGGTGACTGTCATCCTGCATTGTCACCAAACATGATCCTATGTAGGATGCTGGTGACTGATGTCAAATCATGCAGAAGTAATGCAGGGTTTTAAGTCAACTAAATTGCTAATTGACTAACTGTTAAGCTAGTTGCCACAAACTCACTGAAACCTTCCTTTTGCACTGTTTAGTTTGCATCAAAGTTCATTTGGCCACAAACTAAAGGGCAAATG
The DNA here is from genome assembly GCA_015108495.1 of Heterochromis multidens. Classification (NCBI taxonomy): domain Eukaryota; kingdom Metazoa; phylum Chordata; class Actinopteri; order Cichliformes; family Cichlidae; genus Heterochromis; species Heterochromis multidens. The sequence continues at coordinate 19,897 of VUQS01021774.1, read as the reverse complement.
CACCAGAGATGGTTAACCACACCAAAGGTCAGGTGTTAAAGCATATTGTTTATTAGTCACTAAGAACAGTTTTTTATGATGCTTAGTCTTGGTGCACCTATTCAAAGAGTTTTGGCAAAAAAGCAGCTTTCAGTTAGACACACATAAGTATTTGCAGTAAAACCTTGAGCCATGTCACAGTACAGATGGAAATGGAGAGCCCTGGCTAAGGCTGACAGCAGCTGAGGAGAGAGCTTGGATCTTGCATGTATAATTGGAGTGAAGGAACTGGCACAAGTCCGCTCATAAGCTTGCTTCGCCACCAAAAGCCAGTGCCACTATATCAAGACAATTCCCCTAAAGCAGACAGCAACAAATGAACTGGCTGAATAAAGAGCCAGATCAAACTTAAATACTAAATCTTCTCGAATTATCGCGGGTTTAACGACCTGGCAAGCCAGTGCCTCCACAGCTGGCTGACTGCCCAGCTGCAGCTCAGCTCTCTTTCAAAGGCTATTTCCATTTTATTGCATGAAGGTGGAATTTGAAGTTTCTGTTTTATTGGAGTCTAGTGGCTTGTCAGAATGCAGACAAAAGCACAATGAAAACCAACCCCAACAATCACAATTTGGAAAATGAGAATTCAGGTAACTCTAATAAGTCCAAAAAATGTATACTTACAAAAACAAAAACTGTCAGTTTTAAAGTAGAAGCTTTAAATTATTTATTGGAATAATTTGGATTAAATCACCCTTAAATCTCAGTGGATCTCAACCCACCGAAAGATTGTGGACCATTGTCACAAAAGTCGGCAAAGGCTTTTGTTGTCTTTACCATCTTTGTTTGTGTCTGTATGTGTTCAAGCAGAAGTTTCAGGAAATTGAGGAGGCTCATCTGCGGCAGATGAAACAGCTCATCAAAGGTTACTCCCACTCCATAGAGGACACCCACGTACAGGTGGGACAGGTATGTTTGAGCTCATGTGAAGTCCTGCTCTGATATATTTCGCCTTGTTCTTCAAACAGAAATTTTGTCTTTTTAAAATTTCATGCTGTCTTTACCTGCAGTTTCTTTTTTCATTGTTTCCTCCTGGAGTTATGTTTATTTAAAGCTCAGTGGGAGAACCGAGCTGAGCCAAAACTTGGTCCAGTGTTCAGAATTTTGATTTGTAGTCACAACTGATGATAGTAAACAGCACACACAAGGTGTCCTTGCGGATGTGTTAGAGGTGGAATCATGAAAATGTTCTTAGTATTTCCCATTATGACCATAAACAGCATGTGCTCTATTTCCTGCTGTGGGTATTTTTATGTGCAGCTTGTATTGAACAAACTATGTTTATGGGTAAATTACAGACAACTTAATACTTCACGTGCTGTGCCACAGTGTCATACTTTTGTACTTGCCATGTTATAAATAAGAGTCTGTAATGCTAGATGCATTGTAACATCCTGTTGAATTTGATTATAACACTATTACAAATGAAAAGTTTACTATAGAAACTTAAAACACAGAGGTTTTTCAACAAAACAGAAAAAGGCCAAATATAACCTGCTGTTCTCTGCTGTAGGTTCACGAAGAATTCAAGCAGAATGTGGAGAACATTGGCATCGATAACCTCATTCAGAAATTTGCCGAACTGAAGGGCACGGGCAAAGACAGGCCAGGTACTGTGAGCTCACCAGGATCAATGCTGGCACGTGTCCAGTAAGAAGGAAATAACAGAGTAAACATACGACTACAGAAGTTGCACAACAATAAAAATATGAAGACCCCCGCATTCATAACAGTAGTGTGGAAGCTGATTCATAGTGGCAAACTATGACTGCCTACATGGGTAATGTGTGTGAAATGTTGTTATTTTTGTCAAACCGCCTATCGCATGCAGCTGTGGTTGGATTTGAGGAGTACATGACAGCTTTGGCACCTGAAGGTGGGAAAAAGAGTCGGACGAAAGCCTTCAGGATACCAGGTCTCGGCAAGAGGGACAAGGAGCCAGACTCTACGTGAGTGTGTGCATCAGTAGCCCTAATAGTACACATGCAATGTCTGAGTGATTTCTTCCTTTTGGCTTCAGTTTGTGTTATTACTGAATAATGAGAACAATTTATTATTCACCTGTGTGTTTTTCTTCTTTGCAGCGATTCAGCTGTGACGGAGACTCTGGTAAGTATTTCACAAAAGGTTTATGGGCCTTCTTCTGTGAGTGCGTGTTATGGGAGATGAGAGGAAACCTGTGTGTCTGTGTTTGTGGAAAGAAGGTGAGCGGGGGGGGGGGGTCATAAGTGTGAGATTATAATGTGACTACTGGTGTGGGGTTTCCTAGGTCTATTTCAGTACTTCTGGGAAGAGGCTTCTGCCAGCTAGAGGGGAGGTGCATAACTACATGTGAGGGTGTATGCATGTGTTTGCGTACCCACCGGCTTGTGTACAATTGGTGCAAAGGGAGAGACGTGTATCTTCGGGCTCTGGTCTCTGCCAGAAAGTCATCTAACAGACTGAGAGGGAGTTCATTTGAAAACATGGCGAGTGAACTAATTACAAGGGTGTTTTTTTTTGTTTTTTTTTTTCCAAAGCTCTTGATTAAATCGTTTAAAGGGACATTAACTAAATCAGTGGATGCTTAGATATGAAACCCTACATTGGTTAAAGCTCCCTAATTCCCTGTATTTGAATGATTAATAAGTAAATTTGATTGTTTTTGGAGAAAAATGGCTCATTTGGCTCCCACATGTATCATTTTCTCGAGTTAATTATTGATTTTGTCTGTGTTCCCTTTGTTTGATGCTAAGCAGGTAACATGCAGTTGGTTTATGACAGCTTTTGTGCTGACATAAAATGTAGTGAAAGTGGCTTAAAAATTAGACAAGAGCTGCTCAGTAGTATTGTCAGACTGCAACATAAAATCAATGGGTGTTAATGTAAAAAGTATCGATCTTTACATTTACAGCATGTGGCTAACTGCAGTTAAGCAGCAGCTGCCGTTACATTTATCTTATTAATGTGACTTTTATAACCTCATCATATTAACTAGAGTACTCCAACTAATTCTTACTTAGATTTTCTTTCACTGTGATCCTGTTAAAAACAATAATGTCAGTGGCTTCAGTTATACCTGTCATGTCAGGCTGACCTGTTGAGGTCTGTTTGTTGAAACCACATGTAATGAAATATCATCTTAATAAGCCTAAACTCTAAAAATAACTGCTCCGGTGTTGGTTGGATTTTAGTCTGGCTTTCCTCTTGTCTTTTTTTTACTTCCACTCCCAGACATCCTGGCTTGATTAAATGATTTCAATCAAACTGAAAGTGCTCTTGTAGCTTCAGCATGCTGTTTTATTTGAGCTGCTTTCAAGAATGTGTTTAATGTACAGCAGTTGTAGTAGTTAGTCACTGACTCACACTAAACAGTGTGTAATATTTCTCTGCTATATTTATTCATTCTAATGGAAAGCTCTCAGTGTGCATATAGGCTGAAGTGCTCAGTTACACAGTAGGACAAAACACTTCTTTGTGTCAGATATGCAACATTTGTCTCTGATCCAGCTGGTGTCTGCCTCCCTCTCTTTCTCCTCTGTGCACGTATGTTCCCATTCATTCCCACAGAATTCCCCCCTAGAAGTAGATGATGAAGGATTTGTCATCCGAGCTGACAGCACTCAGAATGATATCCTTTTACTGCTCCCACATTCAAGGCTGGGAAAGACCATTAACCATATTTCAACTTTTAACTTATAATAAAAAATAACTGATAATCCAGATGGGTGACAAATGAAAGGAAACACCACGCATGTGTTTACTGGCTTCCAGAATAGTTTCAGTGTTCATGGAGATGTTTATAAGCCTTTCGAAGTAAACTGAAAACATGGAGACCAGTCTTCTGAAACATATTCCCTCACTTGGAGTTTAGATGATGGGAGTAGAAACCACAATCTCACAGTTTGGCCGTAAATCTCCATTTCACATTAATCTGGGATGAGAAATGTGAAGACGATAGCATTTCATTCACATAACCTTTAATTCCTCGTGTCCTCAGTAGAATCATCTTAAATCTTTGTTTTTCCCGCTCATTATTCAGGTTCTTCCTTTGGTTTGTCACCCATCTGCAGTGCCGTATAAAAATGATTCACCCTCTGAGAAGTTTTTATTTTTATTTATGGTTTATTTAGATCATTTTGTAGCAATCTGTTTTTTCTTTAACATTGAAGTTTTTTACCTACTTTGATTTAATGTAAAAAATAAAACGAATGTATTGAATAACAATTTCAGTACATGAATGCTTCCAACAGGGGGTGAATACTTTTTACAGTCACTGTATTTTATTTTTTATGTCTGCATTATTTCCTTGTGTAATTGAGAAATGTCCATCATATGTCATAAAAGTGTTTAACCACAGGGAACCACAATGTCCACAGGTGAAGTCTAGCAGGGGTCTTTTATTGCATGTTATATAAAGTTTATATTTCTAACTTAGTCTGAGCAGCACTCAGAAACCCCAAGAGAGTAAATTACAGTGATTTTGATAAGCTACATCTGGATTTGGTGACTTTTCTGTTGAGTGTTGGGTGTTTCTAATAGAGAAACTGATTAATAGCTAAATGTGAATTAACACAAATATAACATGGAGCATTTGTTGAATGAAAACTGCAAAAACTGCTGCTTCCAGATTAATCATATCTCTTCCCTTGGCATAACCGCAGGCAAGCTTGACTCAAGTCATTTGACAACAAATTATAGCCCATGATATCACTGCATTAAGTCTAAGGGAGACCCCCCTAACTGAGGAGGACCCATTTTAAATATATTGTAATCAGAAGGTCGGACATGAGAGACAGGGTTTAACCAATTTGTCAGCACAACTGCCTACATTGATGGCCTCATTAAGAATAGAGCCAGACAATTAAAGACCTCAGTCATGTTTGCTGGCACACATGACTAAATGTATCCAACTGTTTAACTGCAGCTGAGGTGAGGTGAGGCTAAAGGTTAAAGTCGGCCTCTTAATATTTGAATGCTCTGTGTCCTGACTCCTCGGCTCTGCCTCATTTATCAGTGATGGCATTCTAAGTCACAGTAGATATGAGAAAGCTGCTCTCCCTGCCTGTGCTGTCTTCCCATTAAGCTCCCTGCCTGCTAAGAATAAACAGTACACATTCATCAAAGAGTGTCAAGGTGCACATAACATTTTCATGCTCAGCATCGTGATGTGCAATCAGAAGAGGAAGGGGTGTGGCTTTTGTTGCGGGTAATGATGTGGCAGTTCGGCTGTTTGACAGTTCGGCAACATGCAGAAAACTGTGGTCCTCCTGTCTGCTGTGTTTGTCATACATGTCTGTTGGTGCCTTGTTGCTGCCGTTTCTTCCTTGTTCTGATTTTAATTAAATTGTTTCAAGTCTCAAGTGAAACTAGCTGATGCCTCATTTTAACTTAAATTAAAAATGGTTGACTCTTTGTGTCATTTAACCCATCAGTATAGTTTCTTCCTTGACCGTCCTCTCTGTCTGTACGCTGCTCTGAGGAGAAGGAGACCAACTTCTACTCTAGTGATTCAGACTTTGATGACGAGGAGCCTAAGAAGTTTCACATTCAAATCCGACCAGTGGCCAGCAGCAATCGCAGCAGCTCCGTTGCTACAGAGAAGGAGCTAAAAGCTACCGTGGGGGCACTTACCCTGCCACCTAACAGAGGGTCAAAGCAACAGGTTGGGTTTGATTTGCTGTTTCCTTTGAATGAGTATTTATTTAAGATGTACGTGTGCAACCCCCTCAAAACAGGCTTAGGATTTGCTCTTAGCATTAATACATGTTAAAAACTAATAAAGCTTTCAACAAATTCCATGAAAAGACTAAAACAACAAGTGACTGATGACTTTCCTTCCTCTGTTTCATTTTCTTAAAAAATATTAAAAACACAGCAGTGAATCACGGTGTCGCATTTGGCGGCACATTCATTCTGGACACTGAAGGTGGGTCCTGCTGTTTTTGAGGCAGTCCCACATGCAGTGTCCTGGTGCCAGAAATAAGACAATATGATGATAAATCCTTGACTAAAAAAGCTGCAGTGCTGCAGTACATTTTGGAAACTACTACTTTGATGTTTATCAATAGGAACCAGTGGGGGTAAAAAAGGCTAGAGGAGTACGACTTTATTATGAAGCTAAAGCTTTGTTCCTTTGGGTATTTTCATGGGATTTATTGACAATAATAAAAACACACAGCATAATGTCAGCTCTTACCCTTTTCATAGCTCAATATATTGAATATTTCTCCCTCTCTTTCTTGACTTTCAGGTCAAGCGGCATCTCTCCAGTAAGTTTGAATGTTGGCATTTGAACGCCTTTTCTAAAAAAAAATTATTTTCAGTACTTGGTGGTGTGCAGCAGTACCCCGTCTTGTAACATAAGGCAATAGTAAATGTATAATATACTATATCTTAATATCTTAACTCTCCTGCTGTGTCTGTCCAGGAAACTCAAGTACCGCAGGAGGCCGATCAGAAGAAGGGGAAACTGCCTCCCGCAGGGGTGAGTCTTTAATCTCTTCCAGTATGTGATTGATTTGAAATGATTACCTTGGTGTCTGCTAATCTGTGCAAGCACTTTTTGGCACTATTTTCTGACTTTTGTAGACCTAAAAATAAATTCCTTATTGAGGAAATAATTGACAGATTAATCAGAAGTGAAGGTAATTTGCAGTTTTTAATTTTGTATTTATGCCACTCAGCAGTTCAACATTAAAAATGTTATCTTCTGCCTCTGTTTACATGTGTAAGAGGGTTTTCAGGTTGCTGTCCTTCATTTTTGCTGCTCTAAAAAGTGTGGAAACACAGTCTCGCACACTCAGATACACATCTGTAGTGTAGATTGATGATGCCATGCAGCACCTGTCAGCCACAATGTTTCTGTCTAGGCAGAAAATCTCTTCATTGGTTGACCTTACATGTACCAGTCGTTAGTCTGCTCGTGCTCCAAAGCATGTTTTATTGCAGACTGGTTCATTATTTGTCAGAGGTTAGGCTTGAGTGGGAGTCTACAACCTGCTGCACTCCACCAGCAGGGAGTCTCTACCTCTTAAGTCCACAGGCAGCAGGATTAATGATGAGATTCAGATTAAAGCGGTTACTCTGCAGTGACAGCAGCACTGGCTGGAGCTCAGTGAGACCAGGCTAATTGCTGGTATTTATCACAGAGAAGGTAATGGCTGATGGGGGGGGGTTCTCTCATGTAGTCTTATCTCAGCCCATCCCAGCCTCTGAGAAGCTCTGACGAAGAACAGCGTGCTGCTGATTAGTCCTGATTAGGGAACATCCTCTGCAGTGAGTCGCAGTATCTCATTATGATTGTGTCTGTGTGGGTGCGTGTGTGTGGTCTCTGTACAGATGGAGAGCAGGAGGGCCTTCGCAGGTCCACCTCCAGCCCCGATCACAGCAGGTGAGCTACTTTTGCCCTTCACATCATCGTTTCCCTTCTTTTAATCTCTAAGCAGGGCACAGGGATATATTTGGTAATAAGCAGCCTATACAGAACTTTGAAGCTCTTCAGCTTTCTCCTTGCAGTATTTCAGCTTTCACCATCTTCAATTTATTTTTGACCATGTTGTTTTACCTTTGTTAACTCGTTTCACTGTGAGGCTTATTTGTCTAATTTACTCGTCCTTTCCCTTTGTAGCTCAGCTTAAGCACCTCAGTTTTTGTCAGCCATGGTAGTGTGGCTTCTACCTTGTTATTACCATGGCAAAATGTAGTCCAGATTGGTGGTTTTAAGTGCTTAGAGCGGTGCTTAAATGTTTGTGGACAGATGTTGACAACACAATAGCGTCACAATCATGCAGGTTAGAGTCCCAAGACTTTATAGGTGTGTCATTATGATCAAAAACAAGTCGAGTTGAGTTCAAACATGGGCAAGGTGGACATTGGCCCCATCACTTTACATTGCTGTCTTTAATTTGTAATGTGTTGTGGAAATCCCCATATGCTGCATGTTTATCTGTTGTTTATCCATCCATCCATCTTCTTAACCGCTTATCCAATTCAGGGTTGCAGGGGAGCTTGGGGCTAGGGCAAGAGGCAGGGTGCACACTGGACAAGTCACCAGTCTATCACAGGGCCAGGGCCAACATAGACAGACAACCACTGGTGATCACACACACACATACACACACACACACACACACACACACACAGATACACACACACACACACACACACACACCTACCTACAGCCAATTTAGACCAACATGCCTCTCTTTGGCCTCTGCGAGGAAGCCGGAGTACCCAGAGAGAACCCACGCAGGCACAGAGAAAACATGGAACACATCCACTATATGGATCAAAGTTCTTGGACAGCTTAAGCCATGAACATTACTCTGTTTCTGTAATTGTGTTCACTCTTCTGGTTTCAGAAGATTTTGAAATTTTTTAATGGAAGGATTTCCTTCCATTTAGCTGGTGAGGTCAGGCGCTGATGTTCATCCTTCATCTCCTCCCTCCATCCCTCCTCCACTCTCACTGATTTTCTTTATCATATCTTCCCTGCTCTCCATCAGGTTGAGTTCGACAGCGTCAGGCTCAGACAGTCTGTTTGGACCACCACTAGAATCAGCCTTCAAGTCCAAAAGCTTTGACAGCCGGGACCAACTCAGAGAGCAGAGCACTTTTGGAGCCTCTGAATGTAATGTTAAAAAAATATTCTGTAAATTAATTTTGGAAAATGTTATTTTTATTTAACTGTTTTTTGTTTTTAATTATAAAAAGACAGGACCGATGGACAACCTGAAAATAAAATATTGCCCCTGTTTTTTCTGGAATAAAAGCTATAAGTTCTATGTAAGCCTCAATATTGTTCCCAGTACTAATGCGTTAATTATGTGTGTTAGATGCTGCTTTCTCGTCCGACTCCTCCTCTCCAGAGAATGTTGAAGACTCTGGCCTCGACTCACCCTCCCATCAGCCCCTTGGACCCTCCCCTGAACCAGCAGGCTGGGCAGCCTGGCCTCCTGTGTCACAGAGTAAAGAGCAGACACAAACACGGGGACGATCAGCAGACCCTTTCCTTTCTGCTTTCCGTGACCACTCCCCTGGATGCAGTCCTCACCCGCAGGACGACCCTGCCACCATCTGGTCTGTCGCTCCATCGCGCCCCTCACGTGTTCCCCCCGATATGGACCCCTCGTCGATGCGGTTCCCCGCCTTCTCTCAGTCCCTCCCTCCACCAGAGATGGAGTCATCAGTGTGGAACTGCAAACACATCCCACCTGAGGATCCCTTCCTCGCTGCCTTTGAGAGGACTGTCACCCAGGAGACATTAAACCTGTCAGATGCCTGGGCGCGCCCTCCGCCTCGCCCTGCTCAGGAGGGCAGAGGAATGGATCTGCGAGGGGACCCATTCTTAGTTACCATAAATGACACCAAGACACTTCCAACCACTTCCTCTTCCTCTTCATCATCCTCTTCCAATCGTAAAGAGAGGGAGAGAAAACGGGATCGCAGTCTCCCACCTCCCATTTCCTCCGATGACCCGTTTGCAATCACAATGATTGGCAGCCCAACACACCAGTCGGCGATGGCTGCAGCAGCTGGGATAATCCCTCCACACAGCAGCAGCGGCGGCGGCTCTGCCAGTAGCAATAGACTTGGACTTGATGCTAATTCAAGCACTTTACCATCAGCTCAGCCAAAGAAGGAGCAAATGCACTGGAACTCTATCCACAACCCATTTAGTGAAGGTAGCAGCTCCAAATCACAAGAAGGAGGCGGAAAAGGAGAAGGTGGAGGAGAGAGGAGAAAACATCGATCATCAGAAGGTGAACCACGCAGAAATGCCCCTCCCCTCACGAGGCATTCAGGGCCCCAGGAGGATCTCTGTTTTTCAACAGACAAAGATCAAGACTGTCTGGATCTGAACACACAGATACCCTGCGGTGTCAGCTCTCATAAGGGTACTACTTTATTCTTTTTAGACAAAGGTTTTACTCAACATATATAAGGGAAAAAAAAACTCACACAGTTGTTGCCTTCCACAGCAGCCCACATGATGAATTAAGTGTATGTCCATTACTAATTATAAAATGCCTAGAGTCATGCTCAGTCTGTGGTGCTCCTTAATTAGTCACAAAGGTAGCAATCAGTTTCTTCTCAGAGTAGTAAGAAGAAAAATGAAATATATAGAAAAGTGCTTCATTGGCACCCTGACTGAGACAAATTACACTCTAGCTGTGATTAGCCCATGCTAGGTTGGCTAGCCCTTGTATTTCATGTTGCAGGTTATGCAGTCTGATTATTTAATAGCACGCTATCCTTACCTGATTGTTCATTAGAGGCTGCAAGATGCCCTACATCTGATTGAAACTGTTTTTACTGGAGAAAAAACTGTAAGCTGAGGGACGTGGATGAAACAAATAGGTTTTTGTTTTTTGGGTTTTTTTTTATCTTTTTCACAAGGAGCACCCCGTGTGTCTATGCGTAAAAACTTTGGTAAGGGGTTGACATGCCCATAGCATCCACAAATGTAGGTGTAGTAGTAGTGGGTGCATTCAGCCCCAGCTTCACCTGTCACAGCCAGCCAGAGCAGCTCCAACTGTATTGATATGGATTGGATGAAAAATTTCTTCTTCTTTAATGTAAAATGAATCCCCCCCCCCCAGTGACATTTCAGGGTCTCCTTAGATCACCAGCTAATTATCATTATCAATTAACAAGCAGGTACTTTTGATAAAAGAAAAAACTAATTTATTTATTTTTCAAAATGCCAGATGTGTGGTTTTTGGTTTTTAAAGTGTTGTTTTGTTGTTGTTGCCTTGTATGAAAGTCTACTGCATATCTTTGATACCATTTTGGGCTATCAAAGATATGCATTTTGGGAAAATTATAAATGATCACACTTGAGTTAAAATGTTAGCTTATGGCTTTGTGCCAGTTTTAAAATTAATGTACTTGCAAGTAAGAGAATGAAAATAGTTATCAGTTTCAGCCTTGGCTTATTTTGTTAGGATTAGTAAAACAAACTAAAATTGAAAATTGCATTGTAGTTTATTTCATTTTAAACACATTCAAATGTAAAAAGTAATTTTTCTCACATGAGCTACTAAAATTACTACAAAGCTACATCCCATGCATCCCAGTAAGGGTTATTGACAGGTAAAAGACTAAAACTTTAACAAACAACCAAAACGAATTGTTTCCCTCTCATCAGTCAGTCATACTTCCTTTATTAATGAGCTTTATCAGGTAAAATGAATGTCTTAACATAAACTTGTGTTCAACACTGTAGTGGATTTGTTGTGGAAAGTCTATTTCACCAAAAAGATGATAAATCTTTGTTGAACCAGTACGAATAAGATCTTCTTGTCAGCTTGTTTTGGCAGCGTGGTATTTTGAGCTTCTGACAGATTTGAGAGGATGCCTGTGTCTCATCCTCGAGTTTCAGCGTGTGATCTAGATCAGCTTTCACCCACTTTGTTTGTCTGTGCTTTTTTTAAGGCTCCAAACATAACTTCAGACAGGACACAGCAGAAGTGGTCACAGCTGCTCCTCCAAGAGCGACCCGGGCCAAGAGGTCTTCAGGTCGACTCAGCGGCTGCGAGAGAGTGAGTATCAGTCATAGCTTAACCCTTCCAGCAACCTAAATGATTATGTTATCTGACTTAATTATTATTTAAGTCACATCCCATTACAGCTTTTTAAACTATTGTAATGGTATTGCTGAAATTTCCCCCACAGAAGCTCCAATATTCTGTTGTATTACTTAGAAATTAAGGGCATCAATATTTAAGAAGCGGCATGTCACAGTGGTTGCAAGGGGAAAAAAAGAAAAACTGAAACTCTTTTTATTTTTTATTATTTTTATAAAATGTCAAAATTTTTATGCATTTTTCTGCATCATTTTGGTACTGATTCTGACCTGGCCACGTCCCTGTGTGTTTCAGTCACGGTCCCTGTGCTCCTCCCCGCTGCCGGAGCCCAGCCCTTCCCTCACTTCCTCCTCCTCCTCCAGCCCCAGTGAATGGGGGCCTCAGACCAGAGAGAGCGAGTGGGGGGGGCAGAACCGAGCGCCCAGCCCTGCCAGGGCGGGACAAGCCTCACCGCTGCCCTACCAGCACCAGGACCACCAACAAAGACAGCGTAAGTCACACAGGCGCATATCTAAAGATGTCTTTTGGAGATACTAGCATTCCATTTCTTTAATTGTGCATAATACAGCATGACACCACAGATGTACATATATACATCAAAGTATAGCTGCTAGATATCCCTGTTTACTTACTGCTGAGATTCAGATGAGAAGATTGATATGAGTCTCAAGTATCTTCTCACTACACTATTTCCTTGGCTGAAAGAATTCACAATAACAATTTTATAGGAGTATCTATAGACAATATAGAGGTAAGAAAATGTTAATAATGCTAGGAGTCAAATATACCTGCCACTTCATTAGGTGCACCTTGCTAGTACTGGTTTGGACCTCTTTTTTTCAGAGCTGCCTTAATGCTTAATGGGATAGATTCAACAAGGTGCTGGAGAGATTCCTCACAGATTTTTGTCCATATTGACATGACAGCATCACACAGGTGCTGCAGATTTGTCGGCTTCACATCTATGATGTGAATCTCCTGTTTCACCACATCCCAAAGGTGCTCTGCTGGATTGAGATCTGGTTACTGTGGAGGCCATTTGAGTACAGTGAACTCACTGTCGTGTTCAACAAACCAGTTTGAGATTATTTGAGCTTTGTGATATGGTGTTCTATCCTGCTGGAAGCAGCCATCAGATGATGGGTACACTGTGGTCATAAAGGCATTTAAATGATGCTCAGCTGATACTAAGGGGTCCAAAGTATGCAATGAAAATATACCCCCATACCATTACACCACCAGCAGCCTAAACCACTGATACAAAGCAGGATGAATCCATGCTTTCATGTTGTTTATGTATAGTTTTGGTGAGGCTGTGCAGTTTCCTGTTCTTAGGTGACAGGAGTGACACCTGGTGTGGTCTTCTGCTACTGTAGCCGATCTGCTTCAACATTTGACATATTGTGCATTCAGAGATGCTCTTCTGCATACATTGGTTGTAACAAGTTGTTATTGGAGTTACTGTTGCCCTGTTATCAGCTCAAAGCAGTCTGACCATTCTCTTCTGACCTCTGACATCGACAAGGCATTTTCAGTCAGAGAACTACCGCTCACTGGATATTTTCCCTTTTTTTTGGACCATTCCCTGTAAAACCTGGAGGAAGATCCCAGTAGATCAGCAGTTTCTGAAGTTTTACTCAGACCAGCAACAAAAACTGTGCCACATTAAAAGTCACTTAAATCACCTTTCTTCCCCATTCTTATGCACAGTTTGAACATTCCTAAATGCACTCTTATAGAATCCCCTTTCTTGTAGTTTTCATACTAACTGGCTGCTGGATGTAGCTTTATATTTACTGCACAGATACAAGAGTGGTATCAATCCTCTCATCACTGCTGTCCTTTTAAAGAGGATGTGTTTCATGACTCAGATTTATCACAATTGTTCTCTACAGTGCATCTGTCCAGAGGCCCCAGTCCCATATCACTCAGCACACAGGAGGCCTGGCCAGTAGCAGCAGCCATTACAGAATACATCAATGCCTACTTCAAAGGTGGACAGCACAATCGGTCAGCATGATGCTCCCTGTTTTTAAAAAACAGCAGACCTTTCACATATATTGATTGTCTTACAAGTAAGAAAGGCACACTTAATTAAACTAACTTGTCTCTTCTTTTATCTTCAGCTGTCTTGTGAAGATCACAGGCGACCTTACAATGTCCTTCCCAGCAGGCATCACTCGTATTTTCACAGCCAATCCCAACGTTCCCGTGCTCAGCTTCAGACTGGTCAACATCTCAAAGATCGATCACTTTCTGCCCAATCAAAAGCTGCTCTACAGGTCAGCTGCCTTTTGTTTTTTCAGTTACAGCCCTGTCAGCTGTTGTTTCAAATCTTTATCGTTGTGTTGTCTTCGATCCTCCTCAGTGATCCATCTCAGAGTGATCCAGACACCAGAGACTTCTGGTTCAATATGCAGGCTCTGCAGCAGCACCTGCAGAGAGAGGCTGAACTCAACCCCCAGGCTTCGTACTACAACGTCGGCCTGCTCAAGTATCAGGTCAGGATATAAACTAAGGATTCTGCTTCTTTGTGACACCAGGGGACTTCCCATTGAAACATTTCTGCTTAATTTCATAATAATTCTCTGAAAACTTTTTTTTATATTTGGTACTTATAAGGAAAATAGGAGTTTCCTTTAAAGAAGAGACAATACAGATATTATATATTGTACCAAATTAAACCATTCCTCCTAGAAACTTTCCTGCTAATTATCAGGAAATTATTTTGAAACAAAGCACCCAAAACATAACCAGACTGTCTGTCTGGGCTCTAATTTTGTCTTTAAACCACCTTCAAAACTGTGCTTCGTTCACACAGGTGTCTTCTCAGGACCCGGGTCGGGCTCCTCTTTTACTGTCAGCTGAGTGTCAACGGAGCGGTACAGTGACCAGGGTCTCCCTGGATTATCACTGTTGCCCCGCCACTGCGCCCTCCACCCAACTCACTGCCGTTCAGGTGCTGCTGCCATTGGACCACACTGCCACAGACCTGCAGTGCCAGCCGCCCGCCTCCTGGTGAGCAGAGATGAGATTTTATTTGTTTGTTTGTTTTGTTTTAGTTTTCTTTTCACTGAGGAAGCCGTGATTATGCTTGGTACACATTTATCTTTTTCTTTCTTTCTTAAAAAAACCCCCCAGAAACATATACAGTACAAATAAATACAAATTAAGCTGAGAGGTGTTATTTTGATTTATAATAATATCATTCTCCTTTAACATTCAGAACACCTCACGAAGGCCACAGAACTACTGTGTCAGCCTCAAAGATTTTCATTCAAGTAAATGTCTGTTCAGTTACTGTCTCCAGATGAGGTAATTCAAACGTGATCAGGGACTCCTCACATTACTGTAGCTCTGACTATTCAATATGATTTCTCATGAGAACTTTTAAAACGTGTCTCTGTAGAAGTTAATAAAATGTGGTTGTTAAGAGTTTTGGCATCTAATTTTTAAAAACTCTGCAGTGAGATAACATTAAGATCATTCCTGTTTCCTAATTTGATTTATTTCCTGTAATTTTGAAGACAGGAGTGTGAAAACATGCTGTAGTGAAAGAACTAGAAAGCAGTAAGAGTTGTAGACATGGAGTCAGTCTTCAGACTGCAGATGTTGCATTTTAAGTGCAGATGTTGCAACCGTGCTTCTCAAGTGTGGCTTGTATGTCGTGACTGCGAAACTTTAACAACTGCATCATGAGTAAAGATGAGTGCATGGTTAGTAGACTTTCCTCCAGTACAAGTGCAGCAGAGTACTTTGAATGATGATGACAAGGCTGTCACTGTGGGGTCTCCAGTTATTCACTGACCTTACAGTAAGGGAAAAAAGAAAATAAATATGTGTCTTCGAGGGCTCTGGATGGTCTGAGACTTATGCTTATAACCCACTAATGAAAGCATTGCATTCATAAAATGTCTTAAATTACACATTTACTTGTAAAAAGCCCTAAAACTGTCTTAAATTCAGTTTGGATGGGTCTTAAATGTTTTTAATCACATCACTGTGAGAATTTCCAGCACACATGCTGCTATTTTAGCATGTTTGTCACGTAATGTGACTCCATCTGTAAGGTTTCATAGTTCTACTTTCAGGTTTTTATATCTATAAAAATGGTTAATGGTAACAGTAAGCTGATAAGATACAGTAGCTAACTAAAAATTATTGTACTTTATGCCTAATTTAAAAAAAAAAAAAAGTCTTAAAAATTTCCGCTGCTTGGGCGTGGCAGGAGGTCAGTTTAACGCTGGCAGGCTGCCAGGCTTACACTCCACTGGTAGAAACCTTGAAGATGATGACAAATAGTTTGAGATTACCAGTGAATTTAAAGCTGATGCCTGGAAATGCTCACAAAGCAAGATGCACTGTATTCCAGAGGCAATAATATCTGTTTTCTTAAACAAATACTCCCAGTTTATCTTCATAATGACATCACGGTGTTCACATGGAAAAAATTTATATTTTATATCTATTTGTATCATGTTTGCTCTTAAATATAATTTAAATTAATATTAAAAAGCAGGAACCCTGACAGTGTGTGCCTATAGCAAATTTCAGAGAAAAAAAAGGTTTTAAGTCACTGCTTAATGCAGACTGATGATTTCCTATTAGTGCAGCTTGAAAGAGAAAAAAATCCACGTATATCGTCAGTACAACAGTACAATGTGAGGCCCAGTTGCCAACCATGTCAAGAATATGAATCACAATGTGGCTTGTCTGACCTATGTTTGTATTGAGCATGTACATCTCCCAAAAAGAGGAGACATTAACACTTTTTACCCCTCAGCCAAAAAGGCTGATAGGATATTGTCATCATGGTCGGTACCCAAATTCGTACCATAGGTGCATCTACTAGGAGGCTGCGGGGTAGCGCTGGAGGCCACCAGTATTTTTTGGATTTGTACTCTCAACACTTTGGCTCCTAAAGGTCTCAATGAAGAAACGGACATTTGTCCTGTTTTATAATTCCTTGTATTCAGATGTCAGACAGTTTTAGGCTCTTTTTTAAAATACTTTTTATGAATTATTTTGTTTTTGTGCCTAAAGCTATGGGTCATTTAATATTCACTTTATTTATTGCATCAAATAATGGCACGGCTTCCTTAAGAGTTTTCTTGTACCTGATGATGGTGGGGTAACCTGATGGCAGTGTAAGACCTCTTATTGGAGGCCTCTCCATATTGTATATTGTGAAATAATAGTTAAGTAACTTTTCATATTATAGATATTGCATGTGACATATCATGGCTTATTACGCAAGTTTATTATGCAAGTAATTTTGATATTGGGGCAGCACAGTGGTGCCTCACAGCAAGAAGGTCCTTGGTTTGAATCCAGTCTGGGGCCTTTCTGTGTGGAGTTTGCATGTTCTCCCCATGTCTGTGTGGATATCTTTCTTTCTACTTGTTATTTGGTATTTAGATACATCACTCTTAGTCAACTTAGATTGTTGTTTGTAGAAGTTTCCATTTAATTTTACTTGTATTCTATTTTTGTCTTTCCAGCCACTGACTTTTCAGACTAATGCCAGGGGAAAATATACAATCTATAGATAACTTATGGGGGTTTTTTTTGTTTTTTTTGTATCAATTATTTGTTGTGTGTAAGACATGGTGTGCTTGAAATGTCTCACACTACCAGATGCAATGAATAGTTCTGCAGTGTGTGAGCTGTTCAGTTCAATTCAATTTTATTTATATAGCACCAGTTCACAACAACAGTCGCCTCAAGGCATGTATTTTAAGGTAAAAACCCTACAATCTTAGGATATTCCCTTCTTGTGCTACTACTTATTTTACTTCATATTTTATTCATTAAACACAAATTGACAAGAAATGCAGAGAGCCATTTCCAGGGAGCTTCAGCATTCAAAAATGCCAGCAGGGCTTTTTCGGCATTTTTCAGCAGCAGATCAGTTAGAAGTACTGCAGGGAAGGTGCAGCTAAGAGCTTGTTGGATAAAGAGCTGCAGGCGACCAACACTTTCATTGTTCCCTGCTGTTTGCAGACTCATGCTCACTGCAGCAGAAAATCAGACAAGGTTGCTCATAGAATCATTAAAAAAAAAGAGTCCAGTTATCTGTTGGCTTCTTTATTAAAATGGAAGTAGTTTGTTTAGCATCTTTGACCTTTGATATTAAACCACATTTGCTGTTACAGCCAGTAGCCACAGGTGGCGCCAAATCCACCACCCTCCAGATTGCAACTTTAAACAGGTTTTATTATTACAGCATGTAGTGTTTTCTTCAGTATTAGTAACAGTATTTAATAGGCTATGCTTAGGGAATACTAATAGAATGATTGAGATAGATAACAAGAGACATTTAAAGGATGTTAAAGGGTGGATTAAGAGCATGTTCGGCCTCATTGACTCTTTTTTTTTTTTTTGCCTCTGTAGGAACGCTGAAGAACGTCGGCTGCTCTGGAAACTACCCAACCTTTCCCCGACCAACCACAGCAAAGGTCAGGGCTCTGATGCCGCTTTTTCCACGTTTCTGCTTTACTGTTTTTAACCCCCATTGAACTAGGAAACTTTGATTAGAGGATATTGCTCACGCAAGACACTCACACCTCTGTGTCTGCCTGTCTGACTGCCTCAGCCTGATTTCTGTTTATTAAATAATCGATTAGTTTTCTCATTGAAAATGATGCCAGTTTTGAACTTTATTGCAGCCTCATCAGTTTTACCTTTCTACATGATGTCAGGACAAGAAAGTCGTAACTCTGTGACTTCAGAAAGATCACTGTGTCCTCGTCCTGAAGGTGTATGATTACCTTCTTAACTGCAGAATTACCATTCGAACATGGCAGCTGGTTTTCTCAGCCTGGTTAAGATGAACAAAATGAGAGTGAAGGCACTTCTGAATCCTGAGCTGACTGATTTCATGACCTTAGTGGTACACATATGAGAGATGGCATATAATAGAAGCTTTTCTGGATCTAATTTAAGATGGGAAAGTCTAATGAAGTCATTTAAGCTCAAGGTTTCCTTCACCTGTGTGCGTCTTTGTACCTGACACCCACAGTTCTCCTCTTTATCTTATAACTTGTTCATCTAATTATATATTATTACCTCTGTGTGAAGCGATGGGCTTTACGAAGACAGAAAAAGAAACGATTCACAAGCAAAAAGCATTTATAATTAGAAGAGTTGTCTGGTTTATGAGCCAGTGACAAAAGCACTGAAAGGTCGTCATAACTCCTTCCTGCCCCTTCAAATATTTTTTTCCTGCACCATGCCTGTTTCTTTATGAGTTAAGTTTTAAAAGTGCAGCTTTGCATAAATACTGTCTGACAGTTTATAATCAATTAGCTTCACTGAATGTCCTATAAACAGAAGCAAGGGAAGAAGAAGGGTTTTTTTTAGCTTTATGAGGACTAAAAGAAGCTGTATCTTAGCACAACCAGTATTTCTTCTCACACCCCTCCATGCTGTGTGGCTTCATCATATGTAATAAATCAGTAAATGTGCAGTAAGTTTTTTGCTTAATCGTTGGTTTGCAGATTAAAAAGGTAAACCAGGGGTAGATTTGGTTAAAAATATACTGACTTTGTATCACTTGTTTAATACCATTTACATTTAGGTCCATAATTGTTGGACAGTGACACAATTTTTGTAGTTTTGCTTCTGTACACCACCACATTGGATTTTAAGTCAAACTTTCAATGTGTGATTAAAGTGCAGACTTGCAGCTTTAATTCAAGAGGTTTAACAAAACTATTTCATTAACTGTTTAGGATTTACAGTCTTTTTTTTATACATAGTCCCCCATTTTCAGAGGCTCGCGACAAATGAAGCAGATATAATATCTGAAGTTGATTCAAAATGTTGAATTTGTATTTTATAGCTTTTCAATGCAATTTTAAATTAGAGACCCAAAGAGATGTCAGTGGAAGTGAGGGAGGCCCTCATTAGGCTGAAAAACTGGTAAAAGTTTTTCTTAAAAAGAATGAATGCACTGACCAGCTCAGCAACACCAGAAGTCCTGAAAGACCACAGAAGACAACTAAAGTGCATGATGACAGAATTATTTCCATGGTTAAGAAAAACAGCTTCACATCAAGTCAGGTCAGGAACACACTGGAGGAGGTAGGTGTATCATTGTCAAGGTCTGCAATCAGGAGGACCCTTCATGAATGCAGCTCCAGAGGATTTACAACAAGGTCCAAACCACTGGTTCCACTCAAGAACAGGAAGGTCAGATTAGATTTTGCCAGAAAACATCTAAAAGAGCCTGAACAGAAAAAATTATTTGGACAGATGAAACCAAGATGAATTTGTACCAGAATGATGGG
>VUQS01021761.1:0-11383 GCA_015108495.1 Heterochromis multidens | reverse complement strand
TTAGTTACGCTGCAATAGGCCTAGGCTGCTGGGGGTTTCCCATGATGCACTGAGTGTTTCTCCTTCTCTCACCTCTGTTCACTCTCTATGTGTTTATACACCTCTCTGCATTTAATGAGTTATTATTAATCTCTGGCTCTCCTCCACAGTGTGTCTTTTGTCCTGTCTTCCTCCCCTCACCCCCAACCAGTCACAGCAAATGGCTGCCCCTCCCTGAGCCTGATTCTGCTGGAGGTTTCTTCCTGTTAAAAGGGAGTTTTCCTTCCCACTGTCGCCAAGTGCTTGCTCATAGGGGGTCGTCTGATTGTTGGGGTTTTCTCTGTATTATTGTAGGGTCTTTACCTTACAATATAAAGCGCCTTGAGGCGACTGTTGTTGTGATTTGGTGCTATATAAATAAAATGGAATTGAATTGACACATAAAGAAGGGGTTTAATAGTATGTTGGTGCTGTTTCCTCGATATGGGCACTACCTGAATGTTAACTGTTTTGTCCTAATAAAGATTTTTTGTATCCTGTCTGTTCTTTAAACCAGAACATGGTCCTGCCCAGGTTTGTGACAGAGGGAAATTATGTTTACACGTGTAAACCCATGACTGCGATGCTCTACAAACCCTGTCATAACTGCAGTACCCGTGCTCATGTAAGCCCATAAGCCTGGTTGAGTTCTCGGAGTCAGACCTCTGAAACAGTCGGGATTATTTCCAGTTATTAGAGTTTCTGTGGTCGACAGTCGCTCGGCTGCACGCTGAGCACAAGGCAGCGTGGGTAATTGAATAAAACCATTACAGATGAATTATTAAAGACGTGGTGGGATGTGGTTTTCATTATGGAGCTAACAGCATGTCAGCTCACATCAGAGCTGCTGGAGATAGAAAGCACACTGCAGAAATCCTCTTTCAACTACTGCAAGGTTGTTCATTAAACAAGGGGATGAATAGAAATGTCAGATGATTTACACCAGCATCCCGCTTATGATCCGGAGCTGGAGGATCTGGATTAGGCCTGACACATGTAAACATCTTATCCTGCTTCTTCTAAACCAGGAGCAGAAAAAACTGATCACAAACCTGCATACAGACACAGTTTTCTCATGTTTTATGGAAAAGCATCATGTAAACAAAGTGGGATTCTTATTTAAACACACACACACTGAACTGACCATGTTAACCTGGGAAACTTTGAGTTTTATATGTGCACACTAAAGGGAAAACCCTGATTCTGTCTCTTTGATTCTGTTCTCAACACCATCAGTTGTACCTTCATCCGTCTCTCATGAAGATGATGAAGATGATAGTCACAGTGTTGACAGACACTGTTAGCTCTTTCTGAGCCCACAGCCATGGTTTGGCATCTCCATCTGGAAAACCTTCCCCAAATCTGCAAAACTGTGAAGTTAAGATGAACAACTTTGGCCTCCATCAATGAGAAACATGGGAGAATTTTAAATCTCTGTTTGGTTATTATCTGTCCAGAGTGTGATTCAAAAAACTCAAAACTGTGAATTAGAAACTAAATGACAGCCTTAAAACAATGAGCAAGTGTCACAGAAATGGTTCTTAGGTAAATGTGACAGACATGCGAATCTTTGAACTTTGTTCCACAACTCTTGATGCATGCTCAATAATCCAGGTAAAAGAATCCCAAAAATATTGAATCTGTTCATCTGGACGTAGCGTTTTTTAGTGGGAGAAACGTTTCGTCACCTCTGGTGACTTCTTCAGTCTCAGCTGACTGCAGGTTTCCAACCTTATAAACAGTACATTTGCATAATGACAGAAACCAGCACCACTGACTAACAATGGGCCATGAGGTCAGTTTCATGATCAATAGTATGCAAATTGTCATGACCATTGATCAATGGCCATGAGTACCATTCACAGAGATTGGGGAATGGCTGCAATCACAGCATTGTAAGATGGTGTTTGTTCCACAACATTCAGGTTTCACCTGTGGAGCGCCGTCTGCCTTGTCCAAGTGAAACCAGCACCAGTTTCAGTCATAGTAAAACAGGTGAGGATCAAACACAGCGTGCTTTCAGAAACCTGTGAAGGCACCACGCTTTTTAAACCCACTCTTCATCACCAGCTGCCGCTGTTTGAAAGGAAAAGTTCTGCCGCTGCTTCATTAGAGCACATTTTGGGTTCATTGACCCATATGAATCTGCCTTCAGCCACTTCTCTGAAGCATCATATATTTGGTAGCATAGTGGTAGGTAGGAGTGGTAGGATTTCCCTCATGTGACCCAAACTCGGCCAAACCAGGAAAAATGTTTGGAATCTTTGAACTTTTGTTGGAGTCAGAAAGGAGAGATGGAAACTGCAGGTTTGGTTTAAACTGTGTTTGTATGTGTGTGTGTGTTATATGGAGGTTTGTGTAGGTGTGTGTTAGAGACTGTGAGTCAGTTTGAGTGGACACACAAACACAAGTTAAACAGCAGAATCAGTGGATGCAGCTGATGATTATCAGGACTCTGAGCAGCCAACCAGAACGCAGACTGATGGAAAAAACACACCGACAATAATCACTTATTCTGTCTGTGTTTGTATAAAACAATTGTGTGTCTGAGTGCGTCCTACCTTGGGCAGTCTCTCCGGGTCTCCGGGGTGACGAGGGATGACCTTCTGTAACCTCTGGAAGCCGTAATCAATGGTGGGCTCATTTAATGCTGAGGAGGAGGAGTTTCATTGATTAGATACTGGACAACATTAAAATCATCATATTTGTTCACTATTTTACAACTTTTTAAAGTCTTCAGGCTCCAAAAAAATGATTATTGTGTTAACTGCTCAGACTGTCATGGATCAGCATCTGTGAGCTTTCATAAAGTTTAAACAGGCACAAGCCTTCAGATTATTGAAGCACCTTCGACATGACGACACTGACAGGAGGAAACACATTTGAACAAACACATGGAGGCTTCATTAGAGTCACGCAGATGGGAAAGCACACACTTCAGAGGCTGTTTGTCCCGATAATTTATGCTGCTCTTTGTGAGGTGTAATAACTGCAGTCGTGCACATCACGGCAAATTTGCGATCCTCAGACACGCCGAATCCATCAGACTTGTTCATTTTTTGTTTTCCCCTCCCCTTCTCTCTCCTCTAACATCATTTACAGTTTAAACTGGTTGGGAGGTGATAAATCAGAGCGTCAGTGAACGCAGCCGAGCACAGCGAGGACTCAGTGTGTGTGTGTGTGTGTGAGAGTGTGTGTGTAAAGTGCATGAATCATAATCCCGTCTTGGTTCAGCTGCATTTAACAAGCTTTAGACTGACTCTCCTATACATCAAACTCTGTGTGTGTGTGTGTGTGTGTGTGTGTGTGTGTGTGTGTGTGTGTTCAGTCCTTGAAGGCTCACAGGGCGTGACAGGCAGCCGTTATAAGAGTGTGTTAGCTCTCCAGATGTCTGTGTTATCTGCAGCTTGCTGTGAGTGGCTGTGACCTTGTGTTGTTGACTGTTACACACTTTACTATCACCTGTGTTTCTTTCACCTGCAGACAGTCCGATTCCTCGTGGATAAAACCTGAATGCATCTTCACTGCGTCTTTAAGGACACCTTTAAAGCTCAGTCTGAAGCCCTCTTCCTGGTCTGTAACATCCACATGTATTTTCACACACTTCTGTTTAAACACTACCCAGAAGCTCCAGGAACTTCAAATCTTCAAATTCTCCTCCAGCACCATCAGAAGGCATCTGATTCTGCAGTATCAAAGTCATAAACCGAGTCTCAAACCACGTCAGACTAAAGCCATAGTTAGCATGATGAGAATTAAGATGCAGCTATTAAATGAATGTGAAACTGGCACTGTTTTGTTACCAGATAGTGATCTGATTCAGAGTTTTCCTCTTTAGTTCACTGATCAATAAGAACTATTCAAGATATTATATTAGAAATCATCCTTACTGCATGTGTTACGTGGGCTGAATGCATCCTGCTGTCCTGGGGGCAGCTGTGCAGCGGGATCAGTGGTGATATACTCTCAGATTGTTATATCAACTAATTGACAATTATAGTTTCTGCTGAATGAAATATTCAAGCCTCAGACTCCAGATTTCCATCATTTATTCAAAAATGTGTCATCCATAAAGTCACGTGACCCATTTTAGACACACCTGCTCCACATTCAGCCCCATTCTTCCAGAGTCGATGTCTTAGGGAACGACTGACCTGCTAAATATCTTGATGTTGCACTGCAAACTGAACTGAGACAAACTAATGACTGACTCTGTTTCCATGTTTTTTTTTCATGTTTCTCCCTCCAGCTGTTATTAACTTCCTGGGAAGTCTTTACCTGATTGGTTAATTGTCTGAGATGAAGCGCTCTAATCAGGCACACCAGCAGACAGTGAAACCATCCAATCAATAAGCTGTGATGATGCGTCCCCGTGGTAACTGCCACAGTCTGCTGCTGCTGAACTCCCAGCATGCTGTTTAACTGATACACTATTTATATTGGCTGCTAATAAAGATTTGATGGCTTTGAATTGATCCAATATGACACAGAGCATAGATCTCTCAGTCCCCGACCATCTGAAGAGATGCTTCAGCTCCGCTGAGGGAATCCTCACTGATCAGTGTGCAGGTCGTCAGTGTTTTATGTTCCTGTAGTGCTTCTGTCAGGTGTGTGTACACCTGTCAAACATCAACTCAGCTTCATTTTGATCCTAGTTTGTTTTTACACTTTGCTGATAGCACTTTAAACTGTCTGATAGGTTTCATTCATTCGGATGAGGCGACTTTAATCTTAATGATTTTATGATAAATAAACTGAACCTAATATCTAAAGATTTTAAAACTGGTTTTGCTTCACTACATGAATGAAATATTTTATTGCTGACACAATAGCCCATCCTTATGGATGTTCCTGATTTATTTTGTATGTATTTGTTGACGTTAATAAGTGAGTTTTACTGTCAGACAGTTGAGGCTGCAGCATCTACAGAGCAGAACGTCGATACAGATCAGAAGAGGAGCTCAGAGCGATCGACAGATGTAGACAGAGGTCCTGTGATTCTCTTACATTTGGGTCTGAGCAGCAGGGTTAGCAGTGTGTGTGTGTGTGTGTGTGTGTGTTGAGGAAGTGGAAATCTGAAGGCGGATCAGACAGGAGGCGTTGGAGCGATCGATGCTCTGGGATCAATACTCATGGAAATTTCATGACCGTTGAAGCCGTCCGTCTGCCTGAGCGCACATATTAACACACATTTCACCCCCACATAGAAACTATAACGAGCGGTGTGGTGCCGTTTATCTACATCGACGGGGTTCCAAGATTGATCCTCTCTACTTTGCCCATGTACGTCACATGTACAGCATCCAGGTGTATGTGTAAAAGATAAACTGTATGTCTATATTTGTGTTTTATAGTTTTAAATGATTGAGACAGAATGTTTTCTGTCTTTATTCCACGTCTCTGGTGAGAGAGATTCTGAATTCTCAGTTGTAAAAGTTCAATATTATTGCACTGATTCCTTTAGTAAATACTCACATTGTTCACTGCATTCTTTTAAAAGCTAGAGGAAGTAGCTCTTTTACAGAAAAACAATCTTCTCACTACTACCTTACTTATAAATTTAGATATACACTTTATTTATTTATTTTAATTATGAATACAGACAACCAAATCAAATATTCAGTAGCTACAACTGAAAGAGTTACATGTGATTTAATCCACCGATAACATACGAAAACCTTCATTTGTTCTCATTTTATGGACAAAACTTTAATCTGAGAAACATTTAATTTAAGACTAAATGTATTTATTTTAAGTTAAATATGGAATAAAGCTTCAGCTCCACTGAGCAGCCCTGAGCTCAGCTTTAGGCCAGCAGTGTGATGATGGTGGGACGGTGGATGAAGGGGGTATTTTGGCATTTTTAAAATCATGTAACTCTGTTAAATTAAAACCCATGGTCTCATATTTCATAACTTTTCCTAAAATGAGTTCCATACAGTAAATTTTGGGGTGTGGGATAAAAAGAAAAAACAATTACAAATATTTGTACCTAGAACTGCAGACGGAGTGATTTTGACCATTGTAGAAATGAATGTAAAATAAATAGATAGATGAATATACAGGAGACTGTAGTCAGATAAAAGATGAATAATTACTGCAGGACTGAACGGGTCAGGGAGATGATGTTGAGCCAGGTCAGAGTGGGGTCAGATCGGGGTCAGAGTGTGATGGATGCGTGGAGAACTGGGCGGGTTGCTGGCTGTGCAGAACTGAGCAGAGAGTCCAGAGTGTGGAGAACTAATCTGAGCAAATCTGAGCAGAGCAGCTAAATCGGTCAGGTTTCAGGCCTGAGGAGCAGAGGTGAGGAAGTGATAAACTTTCTTTTTCCTACTTTTATAATAATGAATGTATTAAAATGTGTTTGTTCAGCCAGCTGTGAGGTCAGTTTTAAAATGCAGGCAGTGACCTATTCAATCTGTTTTTATACCTTCTTTATTTTAGCGCAACTAAAATCACCCATAAATTAATTTTTAACTTTTCCATAATGTTCTTCTACAATAATTATGTTATTCAGATGTGTCGTAGGTTCTATAATATGTTTTACTTTCACTATCTGTTAACTGACCAACATGTTTCAGTTGTGGTCTCATCAGAATCATCATAAAGCATGCATTAAATATATTATTAATAAATTATTTCCACCTGAGGCCATGAATAAGAGACTGTTATAAAGTTTTTCAAACAGGCATCAGTGGGTGCGTGTTTGAAGCAGGGTCTGATCACATTCACACCATCTTTGAATCTGTTGGTTAGTCGTGTTATATTTCTGCTTCATGCTGACCTCTTTGACTCTGTATCCTCCACGTGTCACTGGTGTTATGAGTCCTGCTAACTGAGGCTGAGGTTTGCATCGTGTTAAACTGAACTGTGTCTCATAACGATACCTTGTCCACATCACTTCCTGTTTTCATTCCCCTTTTTTTCACTGTCTCGGGAAGGGGCTGGTGCAGGGTGGAGGTGTGAAAGCAGTGGCTGTGTGAAAGTAGAGGTCATGTGACTGATGACATCACGGACACACATACGTGAGCGTTATTGTGTGGGCTTCAAACAGCTCAGAGGTCGTTAACGTGAAGGTCCAGAGACGTTTCGGGTTAATGGGATTTAAATGTGTGTAATTACTCCAACGGCAGCGTGAACGGGAATAAAGGAAACATAAACATAGACGAGGAGGGAGGAAAGAAGGACATGAGAGAAGGATGAGGAGAGATGGAGAGAAGAAATGTCCTCGAATCTGACAACAAATGGAGAAAGATGGTCTCATAAAGACTGAGTGTTATTAATGACAGCTGTCAGACAGATGTTACCTGCAGGCGTTCAGGTGAGGCAGCTCTGACCATCAGAATGGATTTAAAACTGATCTTATTACTGAATGATGCTTGAGACTGAAAGTGTTTCTGAACCCTGAGTGCTGTTTGAAGGTGTTCCCAGGTATGGGCAGGTTAAAAGAGTGGTGACGTGTTCTTCTTCATGACTTCTGTTGGTGTGATTCTTGATTCTAAGAAAGATTCCTTTAAGTCTGAAAATAAAACTGTTTTAAAATAGTGTCCAAATATCCCTCATGGTATCTGCTGCTAGAGGATGCTGATAAACTGTAAGATGTGGTGTTATCCAATCAGATCAGCAGGAGCTGTCCTTACCTGTGTAGACGAAGCGTCCCGGCGCTCCTTTACAGAACTGCTTGGACTTGTAGGACAGCGTGACCTCGACGACTCCAGGGATGTGCCGCGGAGGAGTCTGGACCCGAATAGCGTGAGGGGTTATCAGCTGGAGAGAAAGAGATAATATGAGTCATTGTTGCCCTTGTTTGTTGTATTGATCGATTATCCAATCGATTGGGAGGGTGTTACCTCACTCCACACCAACATGGTGCCAAAGACGACCTGAAGGCCATCGAAGAAGTTGTCTCCAATCAGGATGACAGTGGCTCCGCCCGTCGTCCAGCCCTCACTGGGACTGATGGCTTTAATACAGGGAGTGGCTGCTGGACGAGAGACACCGAGAGACACAGAGGGAAGGAGAGAGAGAGACAGAAGTGTTAGGATCTCATTATGTGAAGCTGCAGTTCCTCTAACATCCACCAGAGGCTCCAGCAGTGAGTCAGTCCCCATAGACTCCCATGTTAAAATGTGTGTGGATGCAGACTGATAACCAAGCTAGCTAGCATTAGCTCATAACTGAGCGCTCCACCCTCTGACTAAATATGGTCACTGCTGACTCCAACAAAACAACATGGCGGCAGCCAAAATGCCTAAATCAAGACTTCAGAATGGGGCTTCATGACCAACGGCTGAAGTTCATCTCTGTTAACACCGGTCATAATAAACCTCTGCTCCTTCTAATCCGCTGCTTGGGCAATAAGGACTCTGTGCACTGAGACACAGAGCCACCTTATCTATGAAATCCTCGCTTGTATAAGGAAAACAGAGGACAAAGACCATCAGTTTGAGCTCTTATAAGTTATAAGCACAAATTCAGAAACAGCCCATGAATTAAAGCCCAGTGTGAGCCACAGCCAATGAGAGAAAAGAAAACCATGCTAAATGTAACCTCCTGCAAAAGCAGCTTCCACACACATTATTTTAACATCCAGCATTAAAACATCCACAAACTACCTGCAGGAAACAATCCAGAGCTTCATGAACATGCTCTGCACCAGGAGACGAGCGCATCACATCCTCTGAGGTGTCAGGCAGTCATTGGTCGCTGCTGTCGCCGTGAACACTCATCATGGCTGAACATCATGATGTTTGTGGTGCTGAAGCTCGTACAGAAACACACCATCACTGCAGTCAAACATGAAACCATCCAAAGACATCTCACGACCTCTCCGAGGGGTCCAGACCCACAGGTTGGGAACCACTGATCTACATTACTGCAGTACTGAAGGTCACACACACACCAACACACACACACACATAACGTGATTTAATTGGGTCGTGGCTTTTATCCGCTTTAGCTTAGTTCACTACACACACACACACACACACACACTCAGCCGGTAATGACTACTTCTCTCTCTTCTTTCAAGTGCGGCTGCAGATTAATTATAAAGTGAAATGAAAGCACCGTGTGTGTGTGTGTGTGTGTGTGTGTGTGTGTGTGTGAGAGAGAGAGAGAGGTAGGGCAGCTAATCTCATCACTGATGACTTCAAATGACATTACAGCACCTAACCTCTATTCTGTTCTATAACAGGACGTATGGCCGAGTGTTGAGAGGGTTAAACTGTTTACAAAGTCGTGTTAAACCTGCAGACTTTTTGTGATGCTGTTGTCGCTGTCACTTCATATTTTAGAACAGGTTCGCTGTCCTCTGGCATTGAACGAGTTAAGAAAGAGAAACTGTGAACATGTCACACAGATGAGGACTTCCTGTACGATACTTTTGTTCTCAGCTTGATCTTTTCATGTTTGTGGCGATCTGAGGAATCCTTTGTCTTAAAACAAACATGGTGGCTGTAAAAAACGAGCTGTAACCCTGATGTTAGGGTGGAGTGGGGGGTGATGGGGGAGACTTTGTGAAGGTACCTGCAGGTTTTAATGTAAGAATCAGTGTGTCCGCGGTGCTGAGGTAAGTCTGCAGAAATACCGAGCACAGAGCTGCAAAATGAGAGAGGGCTCAAACCCACGGGACTCCACTGTGCTCTGATTGGGAGGGGTGGTTACCATGGTAACTGTCTTTAATTAGGAGGGCAATTAAAGAGGTTGAACGGCCCGCGAAAAGACACTCACACACACACACACACACACATGCTCACACACTGTCCTCTCTGGGGACCCTCAAGCGTCTGGTCTTCCTACCCACAAGCCACTGGGCTGATTCCTCTTCAAAGACCAAATTACACTCGTCTCTGCCCGACTGTTTGGGTTCCCAGTTCAGATCTCCTCAGACCAGTCAGACCAGTAACAGAACATCTGAGTGCAGGAGCTGACTGTGATTGGTGGACACAGCGTCACATGGAGCTGAAACTCATTCACAGCTGAAAGTGCTGAAACTGCTCTGACAGTCGTGACCTTTGAACAGCAGAGGAAGTTCTCCTGTGAGCTCTTTCAGAAAATGCTGCTCTGCTGGGACTTTATCAGGTCCTGCTCTGAAGCTCCACTGCAGCTCGCTGGCTGTCACCATAGTGGGGTGAGAGGGTGGTGCTAAGCCATCAGCTCCATTATCTGAAGTGGGGCAGACAGCGAGCAGCAAAAGTGTCAAAAGTGGCCTACCCTCAGACGGGTCCAGTCTCCGGGCACGGCGGCCATGTTTGGAGTTGTTGTGTACGAACATGTTGTCGGAGACAGCGAGAACGTGACCATCCACATTCACCGTCGTTGACACCACCACCTGCAGAAACACAACCAAAAAACTTTATTGATAACCTGAACAGTAACACTGATACAGTCACGCCGGTGAGGTCACTGTCAGACGCGCTGCAACAGGAACAGGAAGTCTCAACAACACAAATGAATTTTAATATTTTTAATTAAGTCAGTAAGATTTTATAAAAGGGATGTTCTCGTCAGTTTGGTGACAAACAATAAACAATGTCATTTTAACTTTATGTTTTCATTTTTAGTCCCAGATAATACTGAAGCCCTCTGCTGTCATTCACAGTCCCAGTGTGATCCCACTGAATGTTTAATATCTAAGAAACATGAAGAATCCAGGAGAACATTACAAATTAAAGATTCATACATTTAAATGAAATACAAAATTAACTGCAAACACCATGAAGTAGAAAAGTGTCGCAGTCTAACAGAAATAACAACAATTATATTTTAAACCCTGTAATGAATGTAAAAAAGTCATCTTCTGTAGCCCCGCCCCCTGCGTGATGTCACTGCCAGGTGCCAGGTCGAGCCATTCATCATCCGTGGCTGGCTGCCGTGGCGAGGTTGTTGCCGTTGATCCATGGCGGCGGAGCAGAAGGTCGCACAGAGAGCGAGTAGAAGTGTCCTCTCTGTCGCCACGGTGACTAACCAGCACATCCTTCACCCTGCTGTCACCACGACAACCACAGACGAGTCCACACCTGACTTCACCTGTCTCCCTCCTCCTCTCTCTCCTCCTGTGGCTCGCTCGGCCCGTCTCCCTCCTCCTCCGCTGCTTTAACCGGACTTAACATCCTGTCAGCTCGGCCAGCGCGGCGTGGCGGCGAGTGTGTGCTGCTGTGTGTGTGTGAGTGTGTGTGTGCTGCTGTGTGTGTGTGTGTGTGTGTGAGTGTGTGCTGTGTGTGTGTGTGTGCTGCTGTGTGTGTGTGAGTGTGTGTGTGTGTGTGTGTATGTGTGTGCGTGAGTGTGTGTGTGCTGCTGTGTGTGTGTGTGTGTGTGTGTGTGTGTGAGTGTGCTGCTGTGTGTGAGTGTGCGCTGCTGTGTG
>VUQS01021757.1:0-10516 GCA_015108495.1 Heterochromis multidens | reverse complement strand
CGACGTCTATTTCAGGGAAGGCCTTGTGTATTTCAGCAGGACAATGCAAAACCACATACTGCAGCTATTACAACAGCATGGCTTCGTCAGAGAAGAGTCCGGGTGCTGAATTGGCCTGCCTGCAGTCCAGATCTTTCACCTATAGAGAACATTTGGCGCATCATTAAACAGAAAATATGTCAAAGACGACCACAAAC
Organism: Heterochromis multidens; assembly: GCA_015108495.1. Lineage (NCBI taxonomy): Eukaryota > Metazoa > Chordata > Actinopteri > Cichliformes > Cichlidae > Heterochromis > Heterochromis multidens. The sequence goes on along the minus strand of VUQS01021757.1, from coordinate 10,319 downwards.
TCTTCAGCAGCTGGAAACCTATATCAGGCAAGAATGGGACCAAATTCCAACACCAAAACTCCAGAGACTCATAACCTTGATGCCCAGACATCTTCAGACTGTTTTGAAAAGAAGAGCAGATGCTACACCATGGTAAACATGCCCCTGTCCCAACTATTTTGAGACCTGTAGTAAGCATCAAATTTGAAATGAGCTCATTTTGTGCATAAAATTGTAAAAATTCTCAGTTTCAACATTTGTTATGTTATCTATGTTCTGTTGTGAATAAAATATTGGCTCATGTGATTTGGAAGTCCTTTGGTTTTCATTTTGTTCAAATTTAAAGAACGTCCCAACTTTTCCGGAATTCGGGTTGTATCTTTATTGATATACACTGAGGTATCAGATCTCGTCATTAAGGGTACAGAGGAGGTCGTAAAATGTTGTCTTTATGGGGGAAAGAGTTAAACGTGATGGGTACATATAAGACACAGATGTAGTATATAACTGTCCAAAAAATATAAAAGTCAAAAGTCAAAGTATTTCCACAAGCGTTAAAATGGGCTAATTTTCTTGAAGGATGACTAACTTGTAGAATGCCTTAATGTGGGAAATGTGCATTTTAGTGAGGGAAATGAGTATCTGATCCCCTTGGAACACATGCTTTTAGGACTTGGTGGAGTAACCGTTGTTGGCAAGCATAGGTGTCAGACGTTTATTGTAGTTGCTTGCACACATCTATACAGGGATTTTTTACCACTCCTCGTTGCAGATTTCCAAATCCCACATTTCTAGGTTGTCACTTGGAAACACAAAGCTTCATTTCTCTCTGCAGGTTGTCTATTGGATTAAGGTCCAGAGGTTGGTTAGGCCGCTACATGACCTTCATGTTTTTCTTCTTTAGACACTTCTTTGTTGGCTATTGTTGTTGGAAGACTTGTCCACGATGAATTTTCAGTGCCCTGCCTGAGTAAAGGAGGTTCTCATCCAAGATTTTCCATCTCTCCATCTTTCACTCAATTCCATGCAGTTGTCCCGTACCCTTGACAGAAAAACACCCCAACAGCATGATGATTCCACCACCCTGTGCGATGTTATGGATGGTGTTCTTAGGGTTCATAGTCAGTATTCTTTTCCTTCCAAACACAGCTTGACCACATCACATTGTCCCAAGTCTCATCAGAATTCTTCAGGTGTTCGTGGGCAAACTTCACATGTGCCTGAACATGGGCCCTTTTGACTTAATGTGTTACCAATGTTTGAGAGATCATTAACATGATCCTCCCATATAGTTCTGAGGCTATTCCTCACTGTTCACTCACTGATACGGCACAAGACAACACAGACAATATTGTTCAACAAAGTGGTGGAATTAACTGTGAATGCTGGCTTGGTAAATCTTTAGTTTTTGCCACTGAGACTTTTGTTGTATAATATACTTGACCCAAATGGTAAAATATTTATTTCCCTCACTAAAATGCAAATTAAATTGTTTTTGTAATTTATCTTTCACTATTAAGATAAACCTACCATTGAAATTAAATTGCTCTTCTCTTTATTATTGATTAAAATAATAAATTTATCAAGGGGTCAAACTTACTTATTTCCCCCAGTGCCATAGTACTTAAGGCAGTGTTGTGCCAACACTCTTAATTTAAAATGATACTAAAAACCTCAAGTTTTCAGAGGGTTTTTTTTGAGTGAACAGTGACGAAGCAAAAACTCGGAAGAGGTGTCGGAAGAGTTTGGTGAGGCCATGGAACAAGACTTTTGGCTGCTCTCTAAGCAATTCTGGCAAACCATCAGGCGACTCAGGAGGGGAAAGTGGTTCTTTACTCATACGGTGTATAGTGCGCATGGGGTGCTGCTGACTTCAACTTATATAGTCGGATATAGTCAGGCAGTGGAAGGAAGACTTTGAGGACCTCCTTAATCCCACTGACACGTCTTCTGTAGAGGAAGCAGAGTCTGGCGATGATCCACTCATCACTGGGGATGAGGTCACTGAGGTAGTTAAACAACTCCTTGGTGGCAGGGCCCCTGGGGCGAATGAAATTTGCCCTGAGTTCCTTATGGCTCTGGATGTTGTAAGGCTGTCTTGTTGTGTGGCGATCTGGGGCGGTGCCTCTGGATGGGTGAGGTGTTCCGGGCACGTCCTACCAGGAAGAGGCCCCGGGGTAGACTCATGACATGCTGGAGAGATTATATCTATCAGCTGGCCTGGGAATGCCTCTGTGTTCCCCTGGATGAGCGGAAGGACTTGGCCAGGAAGAGGGACGTCTGGGCTTCTCTGCTTAGGCTGCTGCACTGTGACCCGGCCCCAGATAAGCATGGCTGGATGGATGGACTAAAAACCTTTGTTTTGAGACTCAAATACTAGACACTTCTATTTAATAGTTTTGTTTACAGCATAGTTGCATTATATATATTATATATATATTACATTTGTGCTTTTCTTGAAATTTAAACTTGCAAAGATTGTTTGGAACATATAAGCTAGTGATGAAGAGGTGGATTATAATGCAAGAATGGTTTGAGAAAGCCACAGAAAAGTAGCTTTGACAGAGTAATCACTGTAAGCGTTAGTTGTGATTGATAAGTACCATTTTTTTTAGCACCAGAAACCACTTGTTATTCTGTTGTTTCTTTTTTTTTTTTTTTGTCAGAGTTGCTCCCTGTGATGAGTGGCAGAGACACCAGCTGCCAGTGTTTTCATTTGAATAATTTAACAAACAATCACTCAGTGATTTGTGGCCCTGGTACCTAAACTCCAGCTTTCAACTTTCCATTTCCTGCGGAGCCAGACTACTTGTTGTGCACTCAAGATCAGGCATGGAACCTGGCATTATGCAGTGCTACTTTTGATCCTGAATTGTTTTGGAGGTATATGACTGAAGATATGTAGCAGTAGCCGGTAATCTGTCTTGTTACTTTAATTGTGATTTAAAGATCACAGAATATGTGTGCATGCACACTTTGACAGTGCAGTAAACAGGAAAAAACAAAACCAAACCTGATTAATATGTACTGTGACCTCTTTTTGACTTAAAACAGCACCAGTTCTCTTAGGTACAATTGCACAGAGTTATTCAAGGTTGTTCCAAACATTTTGAAGAACTTTCTACACTTCGTTGCTTCCGTTTTTTTGTGAAATCCCACACTGACTCGATGATGTAGAAATGGGGGCCCTGTGGGGGCCACCATCTGCTGCAGGGCTCTTGTTTTTCTTGTTGTAGAAGTTAGTTTTCTATGACTCTGCATGTGTGTTTGCAATTGTTGTCATGCTGCAAAATGAATTTGGGACCAGTCAGATGCCTCCCTGATACTGCATGATGGATAAGAATCTAAACATCTAAAGTTTCTGAAACTTTACCATAGAAATGTACATTTATGCAGAGTGAGGTGTGTAGGTTGTAAATGACCTGTTGGTTGAAGACTGTAAAGGCTTGAAAAATACTCAGGTTTTCCTACTTATGTTGTAGAAGCACACAAAATTTGCATACTTGTTTTTACACTGATTAACACTTAAAATTGTACCAGAGAACAGAACTGTTGTGCCACTGATGGTTAAGCATAACAACACATACCAGTGGAGCACAGCTCACCCTGATGTTAAGTCACTGGTATCTTAAAATCTTCACAGTGACCTAGTTAGTCATTTTAAACAAACATATCCTTTTGAAATTGAAGACATGGTTTAATGTCTACCTTGTTACCAAATATGGCTAGAAAAATTAAAGGACATGTAGGATAGCCTTTATTTCTCTGTATATACATAAGAAAAAATTATCCAGGACCCTAACCACTGTCTTAGATTCAGCCTCTATCATTTGAATACAGGTGGAATTCTCCTGATATTTGAGGTTGAAGCCTTTTTGGTTTCGGCTGCCTGAACAGAACTGCATTTTAACACCAGCTCTGCTGGATGTGGATTCTTTCTTGTCACCAGTAATTTGAGATGAGAGCTACAAGTGATACTCAGCTAATGCTCCACATTACCAGATGCCAGGCTTTGACTTTCACTTCAAATAATGTAACATTATTATGGAGAAAACCTAAAAAGGATACTTCAGAAACCAGAACAAATGGGGATAGTAGTTTGAAATGTGTGGAAAACTACTCGGACTGCCTCTGCCTTTCATTTCTAATTATTTTGAACCATCGTATATCAGTAGACTGATTATTATTATCAAGTTACTGAATGATGAACGAACTGTATAGTTGTGTTTAATTTTGACAGTACTGGTCAACCCCAGTGACTGAGCAAGCAGTGGCTGCAGCAAGGAATAAGCTTCAAACGCTGAACAGTAAAACACATTTCAACCAATGTGAAAATAATGTATGTAATAGGAGCGTGTTGACAAAAAACACAAACAGTAGCTTTGCCAGCAGGAGTCAGTTTATACATGAAAGCAGTGAATGATGTACAATGATGAAGCTCTTAAAGACGCCATTTCAGGAACAACATGCGCATGAATTCGGGGTCAGGATCACAGCCGGTGAGGCTGAGCTATGATAAAAGACCAGCGGTTCTCACACAGGTGCATGACTGCAGGGGTGGCTGTACATCAGCAAAGCAGCATTTTCCTGAGACACAGTGGTATTTTTCTCCAGGTCAAAAGCTCATAGAGGAAGGCCCACCTGTCTGTATTTCTTGGATTTTGATTAAACCAAACTTTGAGAAGCCCAGTGCTAAGGCTCTGAGGCTCAGCACGCAAAGTTGTGCAATTTTGTATTCTGTTGTACCAGACTGGGTATACCTCGTGCAATTCTGTTTGTTAGTATCATATTGCACTGTTTTTTTGTCCTTACTAACAGCATATAATCTCTCAGTAGAATTACAGTTGATATCTGATAGTCTTTGAACACTTATGGTGCTAGAAGCTTCTGTATTTTTGTTATTACTGTTATTTTTATGTATCTATCTTCTCTTGCAGCAGTAGGTTTACTTATCTCCATATTTTTCTGGCTGTTGATAACAGTAAGTCAGATAAGTTCACAGAATGAATCACAGTATGTCTTTAGAGGTTAAATTTGACTTATTGGATTGGATAATTGTGTCCATCTCCTCAGCGCTGTGAAAGATTGACCATACTGATCAGTGTTGTTCAGCAACTGGGCAGAGTACCCAGTTCTCTCTCTGGGTGGAGTTTTGTAAATTGTGACTTTCCATTTGAGTTTTATCCTTTCTATTGTGTATATTGGTTGTTGTTAAATACTTAAAGCCTAATTTTATATCTCAGAGACATATACTGCAGGTGTGGGCAACATTTTTTTCTAGAGGGCAACACTGACTAACACACAATTGAACTGAAACATAACACACACAGTGGTGAATTATATTCAATTCTACGAATTTGATAGACATGGCAGTAGGGGTGGTTGATATAGCCTCAAAATTGTATCACAATATTTCAAGGAAATTTGCAATAATTATATTATTGATGATATAGAAAAAAAACTGAAAATTGTTTTATTGGTAATTGCAGCTTGCAGGCAGCAGCATTTGTTAGTGCAAGATGAAGGACATTTTCCATCCTTCTTTTCCAGTGAGCTACTGTCATTGATGACAGACTTCCTAATTTGAAGTGTGAATCTGTTGGCATTGTAGTGTAATAGTAATGACACAGCCTTATATCCAATGACATAGCAACTCAAGTATAAGACCAAAAGTAGCCTAGGAAATGTTTTTCTGAAAATTAAGTAAAAGTATAAACTAACTAGTTAACACTTCAGTTTAACAATAGCTAAAGTAACTTCGCCTTGTAACTCTTCAGGAGCTGTACAATATTGTCACATTAAAAAATTAACAGTGAAAAATATTTTCTACCTGGGATGTTGTATCTTTTCCACAATTTAACCGCATCGGTCATTTGTATCCACCGTTTGCTCTTCTTGTCATATGGAATGCAACTAGCAAGTGCTCCAGCGATGCTTGGTTGAGTCATTTCTTTACTTCTGGGTCGCACATCACCAATCTCCTCCTCGTGTGCATTCATAGCCTGGCTATCGCTATTTTTGCCTCAAGTGGCAAAAAACTGTTTTAGCAGAACAGGTTTCGTGCATATTTTGCAAAGTGTTATGTATCGTTTGTGGACTAATGTTGGAGGTTGTTGAAATGGCTCCCTTTTTAGGTACTAAATCACCATTGGAGGCTGACATGCTGCTCTCGCTCTCAGACATGTCTGGGCTTGTCTCACTGTTGTGTGTGCTACGGAATGTAAAAGCATGGCGTCGCTATATCATTGATATTGCGAGATGACAGTTTTTTACCACATAAAAATTTATACAGGTATTGTACTGCGTGGTATATTATTGCATAGCCCTACATGGCAGATTATTTCACAATAAGCTCCTTGCCAGTCCCAAAGGCCAGAGTCTTTGTTTCAAAAAACAAAATAATTTTTTAATTTTTTTTAAAGCCCTTATTGATGCAGGACAGTGGAGTGAACACAGGAAAGCTGGGAGAGAGAGCAGGGGGAAGACGTGCAGTAAATTGCCTTGAGGTGGATTCGAATCCAAGTTTCTACAATTGCCAGAGAGCACATATATACTTATAATGAAAGCATTACTTACATCAAACAATTTGAACTTTTAAAGGAACCTACATGTTAACGACATCTTACATTTCATATATATGGACTCATGAAAATGTAATAACTACCGTTAGAGTACACACTTGCATCAATAAATGAAGAATATATTCAAAGGTAATTATAAACAAATGCATGGTCATATTCATGTACGTGAATTAACTCAAATCAGTTTGTGTTAATTTTTTTTTTAACATTTGATTTAATTGTCTTTGTACAGCTAATTTTAATACCAATGCAGTACAGACCTGCATCAGTAACTGAAGAAAATATGAAGCTAATATTACTATTTATGGGCAAACATATCTTCTTATACATCAATAACTTAATAATTCATAATTTAGGACAGTCACCTCCCTTTGCAAGGCCAAAAACAATCAGTCATGGCATACACAAGTCAACACCCTCTTTTGGAATCAAGTTAAATAGCAGCACACACTCCTTTCCATATACAGCCAATGTTGTGTTTTGATATGAATGTGCCAATGTTGATTGAATGTTGATTAACACTTTACTGCTCGTTTTGTAGGTTTCTAATGTTTGATACATCTTCCCTATAAGCCTAAAATAAAATTTGTGTGTGTGTGTGTGTCTGTGTTTGTGGTGGCCTTCGTTATGTTGTTTTTTTTTTTTGTTTGTTTTTTTTAATTTTTCCCTGTTGAACAGTTTATAAGCAAGAAAGGCTCTTCAAATTTTCATTAGACTTTAAGGATATGCCACTTTCTCTCATTTTATGTTGTCCTCTCTCCAAATAACATAACAAAACACTGACAGCCTCAGTGCACAGAACCTGTGTTGCTTAAAGTTATTTTGAATACAGCTGATATTTTATCAGTTAGATTTTTTTAATTCTCATTAAATGCTACTTATAATGTTGCATATGTTAGTGTTATTGATTCTGATTTATTTTTAAATTCAGTGAGGTGTGTATGTATGTGTGTGTGTGTGTCACAGTGGATTCCCCCCTACATAGTGCCTCCCTATTGGCTTTCTAGCTAATGTGTTGTCTTTCTCTCTGTGTATGTGCGTCTGTCTGTCTTTATGACTGTGTGTTTGTGGTTTTGGTTGTTCGTGCCCAATTTTCCCTTTTCATCCCCCCTCGTTTTATTTTTCCCATCACATTTGGCCTGTCATTCATTTTCTTTGCTTTTCATGTGAGTTCTTTTGAGCATGTTCTTTGACTGTGTGTCTCCATCCTGCATCCTCCGCAAACTGCTTTCTGCCTGTTTTTGAATGTCCGCTTTAAATGTATGTTTGTGTTTGTCTCGGTCTGCCCATCCATCTGTGTCTGTGTATCTCTTTCTTTGTGTTGGTTCTTGTTCCTCGTCCGTCTTTTCCCCTCGTCGCCGTCTCCATAATGTCCCCTCCTCCAGCTTTTGTGACTTTGCTGAACGGGGACCAGGCTCAGGATGCCATCCGCTCCCTCCACCACAGCACTGTCCGCGGGCGTTTGATCAACGTCACCCTGCAGCCTACCGACTCTCTGCTGTGCCTCACCAACCTGCCCCACACCTTCACCGCCCAGCAGTTTGAGGAACTGGTGCGCTCCTATGGAAACATTGAGCGCTCCTTCCTGGTGTACAGTGAGCTCACAGGCCACTCCAAAGGATATGGGTTTGTTGAATACATGAAGAAGGATTCTGCTTCACGGGCCCGCTCGGAGCTCCTGGGCCGGCCAATGGTATGTTTAGAGCAAGTGTTAAAAATCTACTGAGACATGTACATGTAATGAGAAAGGAGTAGCTTAGGTCACAAGGAATCTTCTTCGTATGTACTGAAACACCAAATACTTCCAAATATTTTACTTTGAGTAACAAAGGGTTTGATTATACTGGATTAGACTAGTTGCCAATGCAAAGCAGGCTGCTTATTTCTTTTGTGTTATATACTTTATACATGGTTTACTTCGACAAAGCATGGCTGAAAATTGTTTCCATCAACCACCACCATTTGTGGAGGTTGATGGAAACTGGCAATAAAAGGGAAAAAACTTAATCAGTAAAAATACAGGCTCTGCTGCTTGTGTTTGGTTTCAATTTATGGACTGAGCAAAACACACACACACACACAAAAATCTTTCCAAGCACTAAAACTATCTGTGGGAAGAGATGCTGAAAACATCATCGCTTAAATTTAAGTGCATCAAAATCTGTTTATTGCATACAATAGTTTATTACCTCACATTTGTGAGAAGTGAAGCAGAATCTGTAAATGGAAGTAGAGCTCAAGGGCTGACAGGCTTTCAAACCAGCACTTACAGTGGCAAGGGCAGAGACTGTATCTTGCATTAATGCTTTGCAGATTTTAGAAAGTGCTCATGACGCTAGTTGAACTTAAAGTTCAACACTCCAGTTTTTTCTGGGTTTCTCCTGGTGTCCGCCCAATTTTTTTTTTTAAATGAATACACAAATACACGCATCCCTAAGTTTTGTTAGTTTGTCTAATGTTACCAAGTTGCCTGATCATCTGTTAAACACAGTCTATACACACAGTCCACACACTGTATAATTTCAATCCAGCCTTCACCACAATCTGGCAACCCACAACCCATTTCAAGGAGGCAGGCAAGCAGATCAGTCAGATGCTGATTGAATTGGCTTGCTCTCAGAGCTGGTGTTTCACCACTTTTACTCCAAAGACACAAGAGAGTGAGACATTACAAAAAAAAGTGAGCCATATGTGCAACTTCTGTAAAGTTATTTACAGATTCCAGCTTCCGGAATCAATAACCCATAGGCGAAATGTTGTAAAACAACAAACTGCATCTTTTCCCAACTGGATTAAAGTAGACATCTACAAATAGCACCTTTCTCTCTGTGGGAAAACTGTGCAGGGGCCATCTAGAAAGTGTAACGATGAAAAAACAAGTATACTACCAACATTTTTAATTTACAGTAGAGTGTCACCAAAAAACACTTGGCATGTCAATTGGCCTAATGTTGCCTAAATGATGACTGGTGTGTCTTAACTATCTGATTCTGTGTCACACTGGTGCTTGTTGCAGGGGGATCGCTCGCTGATGGTGCAGTGGATGGACGTCAACCAGCTGAGCCAGGAGGAAAACCTGCACTCCAAGTGTCTGTGTGTGGACAGACTGCCTCTGGACCTCTGTGACTCTGAAGAGCTGACCCAGCTCTTTTCTGAAACGTATAAACCCGTCTTCTGCCAGGTGAGATCCTATTGCACAGAAAGCTATTCATTTTTTCAGTTTCAGTGAAAAAATGTGGAAAGATTTTAGCAAGTACACTGACAGCCCAACAAAAGCACGCAGAAGCCTTTTGTTTCACACCTTGTGGAGGTCTGCAAGTGTATACATCCTAGAGGTTCCATTTTACTGCTCCACTGTCTGTGCTGTGAAACACGGTTCAAGATCATTATCCCCAAATTCTCATAATGTGCAGAAGCTGTAACGAAAATGTTATTCGTTAATGATGTGACACAGACTTTACAGATGAGTGTGCGCTTCATTATGACATATGAAACACTCAGTTCTGCACACACACCTTTATCACAAGAATATCTCCAGGTTAGAGGTGCTGACATAAAATTCAGCGGTCAGCATCCCTATTGGCCAGCTGCACAGTATCACTAAGCAACCGTCTCCATGGTGAGGTGTGGTAGCCGTAATACTAGCCCCACCCTTCAACTCCTTCCATCCCACTCTGATCTGTGTGTGTGTGTGTGTGTGTGTGTGTGTGTGTGTGTGTGGTTTTTTTTTTTTTTTTTTTTTATATTTTTTTTGTTTGC
>VUQS01021756.1:0-16740 GCA_015108495.1 Heterochromis multidens | reverse complement strand
GTCTGGGCCCACAAATGGAAAGCGTGAGTCCTTCTCTGCTGTCTGCATTCATGCAAGACTGCTTACAGTCAGAGAGACAAGCATTTGATAAATGAGGACAGGGTAGGGAAAAGAAGATGGCAGGAGAATAATAAAGAGGCTTTTATATTGAAGTGATAAGTGGCAGTGTAGATACTCTAAAAGTAGGTATGGGATGAGGACAGCCAAATAAAAGGAGTTTAAAAAAAAAAGCTGTAAAAACAGAGCACGTGCCTCTCTTTTTCTTTAGATTCGCGGTAATGCTCTGATGGTAACATCTCCCACACAAAAACTAACTCAAAGTTCAAGATGCTGACATTGTCCAAAGCTTGCACTGAAAGCTATACAACCCACTGTGCCACTACCACCCCTTTCTATCTCTCTCTTCTGCATGTCAAGCCCTAACCCTTGTAACACACTGACTTAACCAGTCCTCGCTGAGCCACATGTTAGGATTTACAAACAGAAAGTCAAGATTTTCTTGTTTTTTTTATGACCTCCTACCTCTGCTCAGCTTCTCCTTCACACCACAGTGCCAAATGAGGACAGGTGATTTCGTAATCTACCTGTGACAGAATGATACAAGCAGGAATGCAATAACATGAGTGATAACATGAGAATGTGGTAAAGCTTGTCATCTTGTAGTAAACAGACGAGCCCTATTTTTCCTCCCACATAGGAATATTTTGTATTTTGATGTGAGTATCAAAAACTTTCTTCACTGTTGCCACATATATCAAACATACCAAAGCAAAGGCCACTGAATGCTTACTGGGAGGACACTGATCTCTCTCATTCAGCACTTTTCTTCCATTCCCTCTTACTCCTCCATTCTTCCTTCTCACCCTCACCCTCTCCCTGCCTTCTGCCAACAGCTCAATTGTCTATTTTGTTGTACATGAAAAACAAAACAAGTCATCCATCCATCACCATTGTTCTTTCACCTCCCTCCTTCCTCCTCCCCTGCCCTTATAGCCTTGTGAATGTCTCCACTGAGGATAAAAAAAAAAAATTCCTGGAACGTGAAAGTACCAGTACACAACAAATCGATATGCTCAGGTATACCTGTGCGTGACTCAGGTATACGTGAGTCACGTGTTCAGACAAAACATGTATCCCTGTCTGCTCCGGTGTAAAAAAAAAAAACAGAACAAAACAAAACAAAAAAACAACACTTCACTGGCCTGTTTGTGAAGTTGCTCTTGGTGAAAAAAGAAACCTCCCATCCCCCCCTTCTGATTTCATCCCAGCAGGTTAGAAAAACAAGTGAGCATTCACCTCTCCCAGCAACCTTTGCACACTGCCCACATTCCAGTCCTGAAACCCAGTACCTGACAATTGATAAACAACTGACTCACTTGTTTTTCTGGGGAACCCGATGACTTGTACCAAGCTTCACACTAGCTGCGCTCTCACAGCATGAGAGCCAGCTGAGACAAAGAGACAACTTAGTTGTGAAACCACAAACAGCAATTAAACTCTTGTATTTCACCATCAGGAACACCGACTCCTGAGTCACGATGATCTCAACACTGTGTATTTTCTTTAGAAACAACAGCAACTTCTGACATGTCCCTGCCATGTTCATCTATCTGTGTAAATAATCCCTGGCATTTACAGATGGATGACAAGCCCCTGATGCAGTGGAAAGGAGAAAAAAAAAAAAAACGAGGCAAAAGGTAATATTTTTATAACAACTCTTCTCCTTCAAGTCTCAGGGATTTTGCTGCTTATTTATACACAGCTCTCTAAAATCCATCTAACATACCAACAACAAGTATTCTTTGCCGCCTTCTAGCAGCTTCCATAGAGGCATCATGTGTAGCGCTGCATGCGTCACTGAATCAGATCAGATGTTTTTCTGAAACACTGACGCGGTGCAAAACTGCGTCACTGAGAGGAAACCAGGACAGACCATTCATATAAACACAACAGCAATGTCAAGCCAGATAAAATGTAACCATAAGTTTCAAAATAAAAGTGTTTCAAAATAACACTGATGCAGAAAGATTAGATTTTAATAAAGTGAGTTTGTGTCCCTTGGGATTTGGGGGGGGCAACATGCTCCAGAGAATGTGGATACATATTTGTTGTTCAGCATGCTCCACTGCTTTTACTCAACCTTCAAATTCAGGGCTTTTATTTGAGAGGAAATACTCCACAGTTTTAAACAGGATCAGCATCACACATCCTCGAGATTTGTCAGCGTGTCCTGGGTGTGACAAGTAGGTGACTAATCCTGTCTAAACATTACAGCCTACACCCAACAGCAATGTTGACAACTAGTTTGCTTCTCTAAGCTACTGTAGTTTACTACACTTGATTACATAAGTCTGTAGGTTATCTCGGATATTGCAGTGATGGTCAGTCACGATTGTATGGCCATGAAAGAGCTTTCAAGAAAAATAAACAGTGTCAGCTTTTTAACTAGCAGTCGAAAGGACAAACTGACAGCAAGAGGCAGACACACAGATGCTCCTGCAGACAACCCAGTGAAGCTGTTTTTGTACTCTAGAGGTAATTATTATCAACTTTGGAACAGAAAACAAGCCCAGAAGTGTTACAAACAACATTACGAGTGGCCTATCTCTGCAGAGTACACAGTCGCCCTGAGGCGGATCTCTATCCTACTCTACCCCTGACGCCACTCCCTTCATGAATGAAAATGTACTGAATGAATGAGTGTGTGTGGGACATGTGTGACAATGCTCACCTTTCACAGCAGCAGCAGTAGTCTCCTTAAATCCCAGGCTGGCATAAGGGCTAGTGTTGAAACCATTCAGGCCCCCCTTGCAGCCACAAGCTGTCTTGAACCTCAGGAGTTCATCACAGCCCCCTAACCTGCATCCCCCAAGGTTTCCCTCCATCAAGTTTAAGGCAATGTAGTTAAGTCCATTTTGATAACCAGCTGACGTTTCCCTGCACATGGGACTGCTGTAGTCCTCACCGAGTCCTTCAGAGCTGCGAACAGTGCGAGATACATTCTCCACAGAGGCAGAGCTGTGCCGTTTAGTGTCGTGGGCAAAGGATGGGCACACAGGTGTGACAGTGGTGGTGGAAGAGAAGGTCTCAGAACTGTGACGACGACGTCCATGAGGGTCAGCCCGGATAACTTTAGCCCCCCTGTGTGGATCCACAACTGTGACAGATAATGAAGGACCTCCCTTGAGAAAAGAGTCCACTGGCACAGGGGGCACCACATCCACTATACTGCTCTCAAGGCTGAGTCTCTGGACACAAGCAGTAGGGCTGGTCGGGCGGGGAGTTGTGCATAGAGCAGGTAAAGGGGTAGGAGGACTAAAGGTCATCTCAGTGTAGTCATCACTGACCGGATCAGGCTGACACTCCAGGCTTCCTTGCTGTGGAAGAGGATACTCCTCTACCACACCCCTCTCCTTTTCCTGTCCCTCTGTGCTTTTATCTTCTTTCTCCTCCTCCGCAACTCCCTGTGTTTCCTGCTGAGTGGTAACCAGACTATGGCAAGTCAAGAGCTCAGCTGTGTCTGTACAGTTAGTTTGGTGAGATCCCTGGTGAACCGGGGAGCTGACATCAATATTAGCATAGCCTGAGAGTGACAGGGATCCCGTCTCTGCGCTTACACAGGACTCAGGGCTCTTTAACTCTGTGGTTGTTGATGTGTTGTGGTTAACACTGCTAAAGTCTATGTTAATGTACTCTCCAGGGCTCCGTGGCTCTGAGGGAAGAGGGTGTTCACTCATACATGGTAGTGTTCTGAGGGATTCCAGAGCCAGACGGGTAGGCCGACAGACCCTACTCCGGTGTACCAGACCTCCATCTATCCAAGCCACTCTGAGAGGAGATGGAGTAGAAGATGGGGTGGCTGGTCTTCCCAGAGAGCTGCTGGTTGCAGAGTTTCTTGAAGAGACAGGACAATAGTTGGATTCCTCTTCTATCCGCTGTCTCTGTAAACTCATCACCACATACTGATCTGTGTCAGTGGACCCACTGCGCTGCAAATGTCCTTTAAGTGATCTTGGTAGAGAACTGCAAGAATAAGGCTGTCTGTGGCTTGGCTGGAGGCTGGGCTCTCCTGTAGGACTGAGAATATACTCTGGGGGTGTAAGAGACACCTGTGTGTCAACAGGAGACATATTCAGGTACTCTCCATTAGTGAGCTTTCCATCATTGCTCTCCACTGACATCTTGGTTCCACACCACATGGGCATGTACCCACTGTCCTCCAGAGAAACACCCCCAGGGGAGTGTGTGCGTGGGGCCAGCCCCGCTGAAGAGGATTGTGTACGAGGGTTGATGATTTGCTTTGGAGCAGATACACACATGGGGCTCATGGGCATGTAGGGGTCATCCTTGGACCCAGGTGTCAGAGGGGCCACACCAGGCATCATGGGCATATAGCCACTGTCGCCTTGGTGACCATTTGAACCAATCTGAACATCTCTGTAATCCTCCAGACTTGTCCCTTTAGGAGAAGCAGTGTGACACCTGCGAGAAGACTGGCTTCCGCTGGTGTATGTTGCCCTCATAAGAGTATACTCATCCAGGGAGGCTGAAGATACTTGGGGGGGACCCCTCTGCTGACGGGGGGTAGTGAGGGAGTATGTGCGCTTTCGATACACCTTGTCAAGCTCTGGTAACCACCGGTAACCATTCTGATTCTGACGCTCCATTACCATGTAGCCATCAAGCTCACTCCCATCCCGGGAAGGGGGGGTGTCTGCTTTGAGGGACTCGGGAGTGTTGCTGCGGAGTGTAAGCGGTAACCTGAGGTCTCGTGCCTCAGCAGGGCTAGAGCCATATTCCTCACATGATATAAAGCCAGCATCACTGGGAGAGCCTGAGAAGGATGCACTGCAGCTGGAGGGGCGAGGGGCACCACTGTCTTGGCAGGAAGATGCATGGCCTGGACAAGTGGTGGTCACTGGTGGAGAATGAGACAGGGGCATAGACATGGACTTACTGTGCTGGAGGGTAGAAGATTCAAAAGTAAGAGAAGGGCGTGCAGTAATGGTATGAGATCTGCTCAGGAGGGTCCTGTGGACCCCTGGGCTAAGGGGGCTCCCAGTGACTGACATGGTGCGTGTCATGGTGCCATCGCCCTCGCTCGCAGTGCGTATTCGACAGGAGGAGCATTTGCTCACAGGAGAGGTCGCAGCCATGCTGTCAGTACGTGACCGCCGGGGAAGGCCGGTCTGGCTTGGGGGTAGATTGTTCAGGTGCCTCCGCGTGGGTACAGAGATGGGGTTTGTACCGGATGACTGGCTTTTGCTGCGCGGACGGAATTCCGACAGCTCCTTCATGGCTTTCATGGCCTCCAAGATAGTTTCGTGAATGTTTTGAGCCACGACAGAGTCATCTGCCTGCATCCATAGTTCCCCCGGACCCGTGGATGCAGATCGGCCAACCTCTATGAAGAAAAAGCTGTCAGAGTGGCCGCACCTCCGGATATTCATCAGCTGTAAGATTACTGAGGCAACCTCAGAGTTGAGCTTGACGAAGCTGATAGTCCGGCTGGAGAGACACAGCCTGTACACCCCTGTCAAATTTCTGCTCTGTCCAAGACCTTTGGATTTCAGATTTACTTGCCATACCTCCTTGTAGGCGGCGGTCACCGGCGTTATTACACCGTAACTCGACTCATCGTAGCCAACCAGTGAGGACGCAGAGTTAGACGCCGAGCCGTCATATACTTTCCCCTCTGCCATTAAATCCGTTAGCACCCGGTACCAGCTCTCCTGTTCCTGCTCGTTTTCCGTCGCCACGGCAAAATACTCATCCTTGGTGTAAAGGGCAATAAGATATTTGTATTTTGCGTCCGCTCTCTTGCTGATATTGAGGCAGCAGTCCAGAGGGATAACTCTCTTCGGGGCCGATTTGTTTTTCCATTTCTTCTCGCTCTCGTAGTATTCCAGCCGGGCAGGGAAACCTTCGCTCGGCTCCTTTAAAACAAAAAAGCGCTTGTGTCCGTGTTTCTGCTTCTTTAGGTATCCGCATTTCTTGATGCCGCTGTTCGCATTACTGGCCAATAATGACTGATCACCCGTGTTCGGCGGACTCGCCATTCTCGCGTCCTCCTGTTATCAGACACAATGCTTCTGTTCTTCTAGTTGTAAAAGAAACGACGCGCTTTATTTTAATCCTCTACTTCCAGAGCCGGTTTTACGTTCATTCGTCTTCTCCCACAGCCGAGCGATAAATAACACATGTCTGCTGGTGTCCGGGCCGAAGAGGGTGAAACATGTGACGATCTACACATCCAGCTCTGGTTTTAAAAAAAAGAAGGGAAAGGAGACGAAAAAAAATACACACACCGACAGTGGGCGGTGCGCACTCAGCTCATTGGGTTTATTGGTGGAAAGAGATGAATGCTGGAGTGAGAAAGGAAAGAGAGAGAGAGAGAGAGAGCCCTCCTACTATCACTGCCCTCTTCCGACTTATTTGCGTGTAGTCAGTTAGGACTGTAGCTTTATTTATAGCATCTCTATTCCTATGATCCATCGTTTGGCTTCAGTGAACATTTTTTTTTAGCAGGATATAGCCTAGTCCCAACTACTCAAACGAGATGTCCCTGATCCATAAAGCCATCATTTGCGTCATTTAAGGGGTGGATTACAAAACATATAACCTGAATATAGATCTATTATATGCATAGAGCGAAGATACGACGCATAACTGATTTTATCCACCACCTAATTTATACTGTTATTCTTTCATTATCGGAATTTATTCTTACCATGGGTGTTTTTCCACTACACTTTGACCATATTTTAACTCTAGAGGGAGTCATTCCAGTGTTCTCCAACTGGTAAACAAGCATCACCTAGTCGACTCTGCAGCTCTGGCACATGAATTTAATATTCCCTATGCGCCGTCCAGCCAGAAGAGCCTACACTCACAGTGTAAACGGGATATTCTCCCCCGTCCTCCCTTTTTACTCTTAAGCGAACGCATCAAAGTGTTTGTGTTGAACAACTAGAACAAGAAATGACAAGAGCACACAGAGTGCAGTGTGCTTTATTGCATAACGCGGTCGCCTGCTGATTTATTCATGTTTGCCAGAGCTGCTCAGTTACAGTCTGTTTTCGACTGCTATATCTCTGTATTTGTCTTTCCATTCAGAAACAGAGCATGGCAGCGTGAAAACAGTTATTCGGGGTGAACATATGCCAAAAATGTCTAAGGTGACAGAAGGTTACAACGTATAACCTGAAAAGATCATCATGTACACGAAACCGAAAGGACCCATATATGGTCATATAAAACAGCAGTCATGATGACGCAAAAAAATTCTCCTGATCTCAATGCGTCAGCGGCTGGTAATGTGCGTAATGATGAAATGCGGGAGCCAGCTGGGCACTGTGGTGTGATGGTGACCTGAGTTTGCTGCTGATAGCCAGTATTCTCTTTTTGACATCCTGAAACTCCTCTCTTCTTGTCCAGCAGAAGGGTGTGCTGACAGTTATGTATGCTGATCCAACACAGTAAAAAGTGACACTGTAGTATCACTTTTGGATAGCTTCACGTCCCATGATGATGACATATTGAAATCTACCCCCACGTTATACCCCCGTTTTCCTTCAGATCCCACAGTGCTGGCTCAGCACCACCCTCTCCTCAAGGTCAATTACTGTACCCTGCAGAAGTCAATTATGCCAACAGGACAAATTGTTTTACTGCTGCCAGGAGGAAAAGAATCCAATCAGGCAGCAACATCAAGTGATCTGTCCTTCAAATTACCTTTAACTTGTAGATTTTGTGTTCTGCACAGTTCTTTTCATTATTTGAACTCTAAACTGTGTTTACCTCAGCCCTATCTAAAGTGCTATGAAGACGCAGATATAAATAGATGTAACAGCGTCCAGTGTCTGAACGTCCTGGGCTCAAATATCTCCCTGTTGGATAAGGAGGGTTCCCTGTCTCTTGATATTAGGTTTCCTACATGACAGACACACACTTGCTTCTGAACTTTCACACACTCTGATAACAAACAGCCACTTTTCAGATCGTATGTGTGTCCAATTTAAGTAACATTTACAATATTTACTGTGGCTTAAATCTCAGATAAATTATGATTCAAGTCTTAGAAGTATTTCAAGTGCAGGACAGCTTCCCTTGTATAATAGCTTGACCTGACACTAGAAAGATAAACAGAAAAGGAGTGGGGGTGGTGTGAAGCGAATACAGGGGCAGAGAGAGTGACTCTTTCTTTTTGCATAACCCATGAAGCATAAGAAATGCAAATGAGCTGTCTGTAAAATACCAATAAGGTGTTTACTGAGTGTGCTGCTTGCAAACCCAATCTGGTTATGTCTGTGGTATGTCCTTGCCCTTATTCTTAGGTAACTACATGAATATTTATCACCTTCCAATTTACACAGCATGGTGCATTCATTTACAAGTTAATTAAACGGCCAGCCCAATCAGATTTACAATGTTTTAAATGGGCCCTCTCATTGTCTCCTGCAATGGACCCATTGCATCTTTATTAGTTTATTTATTTAGTCATGGATAAGGCCATGACTTTAAGGGTGCATCCTCTTGAAACAGATTGGTCCTTTCTACTCTGGATTTATTTCCTTTCCTAGTGCAGTGAGCAAACAATAGCAAGCAGTTAAATAAAGAGTAGTATTATGCAATCTAGGTTATAGAGTATATGTATAATAGATTGTCGAAGTTCACTCAGAAACCACTAGTTTTGAGGTCCTAATCTCATTTAGGCTCTTTCAGCTCGCCTTCAAATACAAACAGCTTCGCTTGGCCCCCTTGCTGAGTCAGAAGCTCATAATGTCTCAGTCACCCACAGCACTGTCACCATGTGCAACGATTAGTTTCATAAGCTTTCATAAAGTGGATTACAATAGCCGAACTGATGAGATAAGATTAAGGGCAAGCAGTGGAGAGGGGTGGGGTTAGAGGGAGAGGGGGTAAAGATTAGGATCAATCATACTCCATTCACTGCTACATAACTGCCGATCAAATGAACAGTACAAACATGCATTGTTTATTAAACATCACAAACGCACTCCTCATCCGGCCTTTGCCTCATCTTATTAGTCAAAAGGCAAAACAGATTATAGTCGAAGCCCGGAGTGTCTGGTTCATATTGTTGTGGCGGTGGTGTTTTGATGTTTATGGTTTGAATATAATCCTGATGTCATTTATTGTCCATAGTAAGGAGTAGTTTGATTTTTTTGTTTTGTTTTTTTTTGTCATGACTGGATACTTTGAGCTTTGCTCCAATGGTGAAAATCTTGATCTTTTGTTTTTTTCACATACTTATTTTTTTAATCACGCTGACACATAATGACTGTTTTTCCAAACTTTATTCGAAGTGCAGAAATGGATGACTGAGGCTCCAACTGTAAAACATCAGTAAATCTTTATTCTTCATGACATAATAAATAGATCTATTTTAATTTGTTATTTTAGTTTTATAACAATTAGAAAGTCATATTTTACATTGCTTTGTCCTGAGGGGAATTTTGTCAAGCAGCATCAGTTAGCATTTGTTCATACGTCACTTTTTCAGCATATACAAACATAAACTGTAAGGCATTGCTCTATGGTTATTTCTAAATGTTGTCCATCAAATGAGAAAGATGTGTTTGCAACAGAGGAATGGGCCAGTATATTTTCCACGTGATTTCTTTTAACAAGGTCAGAATTTTATTTTTTTTTTTAAATGACACAAAAAACAGAACAATTAGGTGCAAATGTCAACAAAACACAAAGGTTAAAACTTCAAAATAAAATAAAATAAAAAATAAAAAGAACACTGTGTCATCACTTTCTTAGTTTGTCGAGCTTGGGTAACTTGCCCTTTTTTATTATAAATATCATTCTGTACAGATCCTTTAGTTTCTTAAATCCAATACTTTTAACAAGAAGTGATAATGGAAGCTGTTTTCTCTTCTCTTGGGTGCACATCATATAGATTGCTGTGCTCAGTCTCATGTTGTCACCAGTAATTTACTCAATTCTCTAATCAATACAGCAATTTCACTGAAATTGAAATTTCTCTTCTTCTTAATTTTTGTGCTGACTGATCTGAGGCAGGCTGACCTGTAAGAAAGACGACGTGTGCTGACGGAAATCTTTGTCTTATTGGACATTTTGCTCATGCGTGCATCGAGCCACGGCAAAAGTGATTACTGTTTTGATTGCCTCAGTTGGCCAATTCATCCGTATGGACTTGTCCTATCTTCTATTATCAGACTGCGAGTTGGACACAGGGTGTGCATGGATGTGTTGAATGGTGCTACAGTTATAGTTAGCTATACTGAAATCAATGTCCCACTTCTGTTGTGTAATGTTGGTTGTGGATGTTTGATGAAGAACCATGGAGCTCCACAGCAGTGTGAAAACTTCCCTCTTTGCTACGATCCCTGCCTTCTCTGATTACATTGTTATGACTTCATTTTCAAAATCAGTTGTGCAGAGGCTCAGAAATGACAAAGGTTTTCTCATTTCACAGGTCACTCACACTGGTATTTATTCATTATGCTAATTAGAAATGACGGGAGCCATATCAGGCATATGATGATATAATATGTTTATGTAGGCTGGAGACACATAGGCAACATATTTATTAACGAGCACATCGTCCCCCAGCAAATTACTCTTGTGGCCACACACAGCCTGCCATCTTAAAGCTCAGCTGTGTTTAGCTTTGATTAAACAGATGCAATACCATCATCAGTTATTTGTCATAATTATGCATTATCAGGAGTCGTAGTTTTGATATAAATGACAATGACACATGAGTCTATCTGCCTAGGTCAGAACAGGGGAAACCAGTGATTGTGACAGAAGGAGGACTTTAAATAGACAAATTATGTTTGTGCGTGATTTCACATGAAAGAAAAATGTATCATCAGCTTTTTGAAAACAGTCTGCATTTGGATCATCTGAGACAAGACAGTAAGGCAGCTGATGATGATATATGGCAATTTATTGATTAGTGGGAAAACTGAAGGCCTGTTTGCTTAATGGGAGCAATTTTTTTTTTTCCTCATCTGCTACAGCATAACGACACAGATATTGTTTAATTTGGGTCAGTAAGAGAGAGTTCACACGTATATTAGTGAATGAAGAATAAACGACTGTACAGTGGGCACACATTATTGAAAGAAGAACAGAGCAGTTTTTAAAAAGGAACTGTGTAGGAGGGTGTAGGAAGTTATCCATTCCTGTGTGATTACTCTGTGTGTGTGCATTGATTGTTTTTGCAACTAAGCCTCAACTGAATTACGAATCTAATATTCATTCCCTTCTCACACATACTCTACTGTTGTTTTTTCTCTGTTCTCTGCTTCTGTGACACAAACACATTCATTCTATGCACACACACAGAGTAACATACATATATCTAAGCTTAGTAGAAATGCCTACCATAACCAGTATAAGTTGTTGCACTGGCAAAACAAAGAGCATTGGAATGTAACCGTTATTTAACAAGGCAAATCCCACTGAGACTCAGTTTCAAGTGAAACCTGAATAAATAAACCTTTAAGTACAGTAGAGCAAGATGCTGAAAAGCAATAATATATATTAAAAGGCATTAAAACTGCAACAGGCAAAAGCATAGTGGGGAAAATGTATAAAAGACATTACACAGTTCAAACAAGCATTTCAAAATTTAGATCTGGAACTGACACAAAAGCTGCCACAATCTGCATTGAAATGTGTCGTGGCTCGTCAGATTCCAAAAGCACAGATATGAATAAAGCTGATTAAAGAAAGTATTACATGTTTAAGGGTGTTCCCAGCAATTGCCTAAAGCATGACCATATTGTGTATATTCCTCCTGAATGGGAGTTCAGTACAGGAAATGTTGACACTTTTAAAAACATGGCAAATTCTTTTTATTATCTAATACAATGTTTTAAAATTTCCCTCTCTTAGTATTGGAGACGAAGCCTGGAGGTCAATGACTTCAAGGCTTTTTGACTGACAGTTTGGCGTGGCTTTTAAACTTGCTGGACCTGATTCAGCTTGAACCACGCTCATTCAGTTCTCACACTCACTGTGTGCCCTTTCAGTGAAGATTACTGAACATGTACCTCCCCTCTAGCAGTAAATCAAAGCACCGATGAGTCTCAACACTCTTCTCTCACAGGGGCTAGCTTAGCATTTCCAGTTGGTGTTAAATTGAGTGTTAAAACACCTGGGAAGTTAAAGATGTGCCTTTATGTTGATGTAGCTTTGTAAAGTGACTATGAGAAGAATTGATTGTTAAGGCGATTGTTTATTCCCAGCTACACTGTGGCCTCCATGTGAGTATACCCCCTCATGATTGACTTGCACATACAAATTTGTTTACCAAAAGATTCATTATTTTGAACAAATCATTAGTGAAATACATTAAAAAAGTTTGCAAACTTCACGAAAAAAGCTCTGTGAATAAATTCTGTGAACTTATATAAATTTGTCCCCCTAAAGGTCATCTCCCTGAGCGCATCTGGGCTACTTTTACCTCTCCCGTTACATATTAATCTCTCCCTGGAAGTTCCATTCTGAGCACTTACATTTGCCATCACCTCTGCTTCCCACCTCTGCTTCCCACTTCTGCTTGCCATGTGCCCTGGATCTCCTCCACTATGTAAAAACGGTGACCGGTGACCTTTCAACATGAATGACATCTCAGGGACGTGGATGAAGTTGCAGCAAGTCACATCTGGCCAGCCGGGCGGCTTGTGGGCGAAGTTTGTGTTGGTGTAAACAAAAACTTTACGCCTTTACAATGCACTGTGAGTGGGCGCAGAATAACATGATGACATGCGTCAAGCTTTGATCCATGACATCAAAGTTGAGTCAGAGTTCTGCAGGTCTGGGTCAATCCGTTTTAGCTGCAATGTGCTAAGCCAAACCATAATAACAAGCATTTACACAACAGCCTCACAGCAGGAGAAAGTTGAGCTGCTCTCCTGTGGTCCTGCTTGGCAGCAGGGGCAGATTACAACAAACCCATGATTACCCCTTTAGCCGCGTCCTCGGCAGCAATGCTTGTGTGTCTGTGCTTTCTGTGTGTCTAAGACTAGAGAGACAGGTCTGTTTATAAAAATTCTCTCTGTGTTCAGCTCTCACTGCTTTTGTAGTTCCTGCCTCAATTCCCGTGGTTAGGAGTTTGTGTTCCTGTTTGTACTTTCAAGCTGTGCTAAGGTACTGCTGATACAAAACCTTCCCTGCCGTTGCTGCGTCACAATTTTGACAACTTTCCCCTTTGTTTGCGAAATAGATGCTTTTGTGGACAAGTTATATGAAACACATTGTCTTTAACACCGATATATTTACCACAGATGTCTTTAACACTGATATGTTTACCACAGATTTACACCTGTATATTTGCACATATTGTACATAATCTGTACATCATTATTCCCACCTCTGTACATAACTATTCCCACCTTCTATACTGCCCTTACCTGTACATAATCTGTTCTTAACTGTACATACTACACATAGTGCACTTGCTGCTCTCTGCACTTCTGATTAGATACTAAACTGTATTTCGTTACCCTGTATTTATACATGTGTAATGACAATAAAGTTGAATCTGAATCTGAATCAGATGTGTTCAACACTGATCAGTCAGTGCTATTATCAGTGCAGGTGATAGGCTTAAAAACTGATAGAATTAAGAGTCTTCTGCTTTGTTTGGTTTACAGTATTCCAAATAAAGGTGAAGGGGCTGCAGAGGTGACGAGCTTTAACTGTGGTTTGTCACTAGTACACCCCCAACATATCATCAGAGTAAACACTGCTACCTTGCTGTGAAGTGCAGTGGAAAAATACTCCATGTCAGTGCAGGTTGATTGTTTGTGGCAGGTCATAGCATATCTCAGCTTTACTACCATGGAAAAACACAAGTAGGTAGTGACTGTGGAACTAACTGCTTTGTTCCTTTTTCCATGTTATTTTTGTTGAAGGAATGCAGTTGCATATGTTAGCCACCTGCTCTGTTAGTTTGTGTTCACAAATTAGTGCAAAAAGTCAACTCTTTAAATCTATCACCATCAACAACCCACTGAAGTAGGATGAAAGCAGATCAACCCAGTGGACTGTAATGAGTGTTTAAGCATGCTTTAACCTGTATCCCATAGGCACATGCCCCCCTCAGTATTTAGAAAACATACAGGACCTCCAGACCCACCTGTGTTCACATGAAACCTACACCCATGCTATATCCTGACAAACCTCTTGTCTTGATAAATGGATCAGAGCAAAAGTGCTTTTCTTATCTTTAAAAGTAAAAGTCAGCAGAAACTATGATTCAGGTCTCGCTGTGGAAAAGAACACTTTAAATGTATATTTTATGTCTTTCTGTTACAATTTTAGCCCAGTTATCATAAATCTGGTAGACACAGACGAACACAAAAACATAATAAAACGAGGAAAATTACAATGTTATTACAGTGTTGCACATGGATTATAGCTTTTTAGTTTGGCAGCCACGAGTTAAGTACAGACTCTAAGGCTTGTAAAACCAGGCAGTTTTCTTGAAAAAGACATAATGGTTACACTGGTTAACACTAGTTAAGGATGATCTCAGCTACTGGGCTCGCATGATGTTAAAGGTCAAGGTTTACCACCGCAGTACCAGATGCTTCAGATGTACAACTAAAGGCTTAAAGGGTCAGCATACAACACAGAGTGCTTTTGTGTTGGATATCTTTGTGACGACCCTCTGACGACCCATTTCTGTAACTTTAATTAACCAGTCACAACAGCTGTCTGTGTTATTGGTCCCAGCATCATTACAAGTTTAGTTTCAATGCAAGTTGTTTATTCCCTAATTACAACAAATTTTAGAGGACAAATCCCTCCAGGCCTCTTGGTGAACATAACGGCCGAAAAGGCACATGGTTTTCCGAGGTTTTTCAAAGCTAACAAGGAGTGCAAATTTGTTGCGTTCCCACATTGTCCCCAACACCCTTGCACCCCCAGTCTATCTTGAACTCCCATAATTTGATAGCTTGTAGATCAAAACAAAACATAATGTCATTTTTTGTTGTTGTCTATTTTGTCCTGTTTTTCATAAGTGTGCATATTCACAGGCATTCACTCATACCCACTCTTTCTGTCACTCTCACTCACTGTTACTAGACTAAAAATATGTAGCTCCTGGCAAAAGCATATGAGAAGTGGCTGAGCATAAGGCATGTATAAGGGGCAATTTTATTACCAAGTACAGTCTTCGAACAAGCAATCTGTTTATACAGTTTGTGTGTATATGTGCATGGTAATTAAAATAATGTATTACTGTGTTCAGTGATGGTGTTACAATCCACTAAACTCCTGCATATGTGTATATGGGACTAGTTTTAATGAAGAAAGAAAACAGAAAGACAAGTCATAAAGTTAAATTATGCATGTAGTGTAATTAGCCAATCAAGTGTTTAAATTAGATGTTGATGGTTCTTTGTCACAAATAAGAACACAGCACTCTCAAGTCAAAAAGGGCTTTCCCCAACATAAAGAAAATCATCCTGGCAAGAGAGAGAGTTACATCTGCTTCATGCACGTGCTTTCAATCCCACTAACACAAAACGGTAATCACGAAGTACACTATGGTTGTTAATGCCTTTGTCTTAAATTAGCCCTTGTTTTGTTTTTTAATGATGCCATTAGAAGGTTATTAGCTTGTCTGATGTATTGCTTTAATTACATCCTCATCACATTAAGCAATTGTAATCTTGCTCACCGTCTTTGCCATTATGTTTGAATTAATTTAACCTCACACTAAAAAAAAAAAAAATCAACGTCGGGCATTCCCATTTCCACGTTAAAAGCACTGAATGAACCAAAAAACATTTGTTTGCATGGAAATGTCACAGTGAGTCAATTTGGTAAATTGCCATCTTAATGCCTAAACTACTGTAGGATAAACTGCTTCTGAAACACATGGTCTGAAGTCCTTTGAAAGATGTAAGTCAAAAAATGCTTTCACTTAAATTAACTGTTTAAACTTGCAGACTGATTTGAGCACAAATAATCGCAAATTCATCAGTGTCACCCATTTCCTAAAGACGTGGTTTAATTTTGAAGCTCATCTTTTATTTTGACAAGCCTTTGTCAGATGGTTGGGCTTCTTTAACTCAGTAGTAATTCTTTGGTTTAGTTATTCTATACAGTCTTGTGAAAAATTTCCATGGGTATTAACAGGATAAGAAGCAGCCAGGTGCTGCTAATCAAATGCAACAGTTTGCTGGTCTGAAGTATTCAGATGTCTTTTAATTCAATTCAATTCAATTTTATTTATATAGCACCAAATCACAACAACAGTCGCCTCAAGGCGCTTTATATTGTAGGGTAAAGACCCTACAATAATACAAAGAGAAGAGAAAACCCCAACAATCAGACGATCCCCTATGAGCAAGCACTTGGCAACAGTGGGAAGGAAAAACTCCCTTTTAACAGGAAGAAACCTCCAGCAGAACCAGGCTCAGGGAGGGGCAGCCATCCATCACAACCGGTTGGGGGTGAGGGGAGGAAGACAAAGACATGCTGTGGAAGAGAGCCAGAGATTAATAATAACTCATTAAATGCAGAGTGGTGTAAAAACACATGGTGAGTGAACAGAGGTGAGAGAAAGAGAAACACTCAGTGTACCGTGGGAAACCCCCAGTAGCCTAGGCCTATTGCAGCGTAACTAAGGGAGGATTCAGGGTCACCTGATCCAGCCCTAACTATAAGCTTTATCAAAAAGGAAAGTTTTAGGCCTAATCTTAAAGGTAGAGAGGG
>VUQS01021750.1:8172-20868 GCA_015108495.1 Heterochromis multidens | reverse complement strand
CTGTTCTTGCTCCTCTTCTTTCTCGGGTTTCTGCTGCCTGAGGTATTCACTAAGCACATGATCTGTTGTGGCCATCTTCCTGATGTACTCATGGATGTTTGTTGTTTCATCCTGGATAGTGGTTCTGACACTCACTAGTCCTTGGCCTCCTTCCTTCCGCTTAGCGTACAGTCTCAGGGTGCTGGATTTGGGGTGCAACCCTCCATGCATGGTAAGGAGCTTTCTTGTCTTGATGTCAGTGGCTTCTATCTCCTCCTTTGGCCAGCTGATTATCCCAGCAGGGTATCTGATGACTGGCTGGGCATAGGTGTTGATTGCCTGGATCTTGTTCTTCCTATTCAGCTGACTCCTCAGGACTTGCCTTACTCTCTGCAGGTATTTGGTGGTTGCAGCTTTCCTAGCAGCCTCTTCATGGTTCCCATTTGCCTGTGGGATTCCAAGGTACTTATAGCTGTCCCCAATGTCTGTAACATTGCCTTCTGGTAGTACAATCCCCTCAGTTCTGACTACCTTCCCTCTCTTTGTTACCATCTGACTACATTTCTCCAGTCCGAATGACGTTCCGATGTTATTGCTGTAGATCCTAGTGGTGTAGATCAGTGAATCGATGTCCCAAGGTCAAAGTAGGATACACCCTGAAAGGTGGTTGAGAATGACCAAGCAAAGATCCTGTGTGGCTCCATCAGATTCCAGAAACAACATCCGAGATCTCTGTCTAGAAGAGCATAGTCCTAGGAACAGCAAAGACCCTCAAGCTCCCAGGCTTCTGGTAGAGGACCTGAGCTTAAAGGACAAACAAAGACCGCCCGCAGGCTGACCATGGTGAGGCTCAATACGGATTCACAGGAAGAGACAAAGCACGCAAAGGAAAAGGCAGAAATTTGGACCCTGCATTTAGCTGCATCAGTTCAGAGTTTGTAGAATCTGCAAGGAACTCATGATATAGGTTGACAAAATTAAGAGCATACCATTTAGGAAATGTAATGGAGATAAGATCAATACAGAGTTCTGCCTGTGAGTGGGCCCTGCATCTTCTTTAATATTTCCAATATCTTTCTGAGTGTCTGACAGTTTCCTATGGGGTTTTTCCACTCATAAGTTTCATAAGTATCACTTTGCTGGCCCTTGTTAACCAAGGTGGGAATCTGGAGCCACTGCAAAATGCATTAATAACACATCCTGTCTGTTAACAAATAGACATTTAGAACAAAAAACAATTTAACATTTTTGACAAAACTGGAAAAAGGTAGAAGCTAAACCATAGCAGGATCAGTATGCAGCAGCGTTAGATATCTAATACTTGTGGGTGAGCCAACAGTGGTAGCTCTTTTAGAATGTCTAGATCAAATATGCTTTCAGTTACATTAGGCCTCAGTCCTACAGGCCTAGAGACTGGTCAGAAACCCTGTGGCAACTTCTGGTCACTAGGGAAAAATGTGTATATGCTAGCTGTCACTAAGTGAAACAGATCACTAAGAGGGGGCTGCACTAAAAACTTTTTTGCGACAGCTGTGGTCGTTAGCAGATTGCCACAGTTGCCTGTAGTGTGCATGAAAGATGCATACTTGTATGCAAACTTACACTCTCTGGGCTGTAATGAAACATAAAAAAGTGAGATGCAAACTGGAAATGGAGACCGTTCGCCTTTAAAGTAAAAGTTGTGCCTTTTGAAATGTGTTGGTTGCAACAATAAGGAACAACTTTTACTCTGAAAGCAAACAGTCTCCATTTCCAGTTTGTGTCACACTTTTTCAAGTTTCACTACAGTTTGGGGAGTGAAAGGTAAGAGTTTGCATACAAGTTGGCGTCTTCCATAAAAACTATTGGCGACCGTGGCAACCTGCTAGTCACTAAAGAAATCACAAGGTGGTTTGCAGTGCAGCACTGTATATCTCTTTGTAACCAATTTCATACCACTAGCCACTAGCCAACCAGTTGGGGAATACACACTTATCCCTGGTTAAGAGGGGGTCACTAATAGGCCTGTGTGAATGGGGCTTTAGCAATCAATTTCATAGTTACTGGCTGCAACCTCCAGCACGTTCACTAACCAGTTTGAGAATACACATTCTTCCCTCGCGACCAGTGCACTGACCGGTTTCTAGGCCTGTGTGACTGAAGCCTTACTTAAGGAAAAACATGCACAACAAACACAAACTCATTAAAGTGAGGCTCCAGTAGAGTGCCAGACATTTAAAAAAACATAAAAACTGTGACAACGTATACACAGTCCAACTGTTTACATTTATTTGTTTATTTTATAAATAACTGAAAATGTACATATGGATGCATGTATTTGATATGCATATGTGGGTCTATCTAACCTGGCTCTAAGCTGTCAGTCTGGTTGTCCTTCCTTTTTCATGATGAAAATATTATGATAAACGTAATTTATCACAATCATCTTTATGGTGGTTTGAAGATCTGCTTTCTTTTCTTTTCTTTTCTTTTTTTGTGTGTTTTTTTTAGGTATTTTATATACTACATAGATGTACAAAAGATTTAGGTATTTGAAGTGAAAGATGTTTTCAAAATTAATACCCACTGGCTGGACAGTCACTGGTGCTACAGTCATTAGAAGAAAAGTGCTTCATCAATAGCCTTACAGCAGTAATCCATTATTTTTGGCAGCAGGCAGCAGAACAGGCTACCTGTGAAAAATGGTGTGTTTTAACAACAGCTGCATTTTCACAACTTTAATGGAGACTACAAGGTCAAAATTATTTCTGATCTACTTCCACTGAATGTTTATTCCAAGGCAGCGCTAAACTAATCCACACCATTTCAAAGAAGTACACAAAATAGGCCCTGGGAAAATAATTAGGTTTGGCAGCAGTTTGGGATTTCCCTCATTCTACAATAAATGTTTTAGCCACAGTGACTGAATTATGAAAAACAGAAGTTTAAATGCAAATCCTAGAGGTATATGTACTACTGCATAATTCCTCTGCCTTGGTGGATGCTGAAATGGTTTCTAGCTTGAACACAGTAATGACAAATATATGTGCCAAAATGACTTGCTGTCCTTTTCCTGTTCCACTTTATGTTATAAAACAGAAGCATGATGAAAGTACGCTGGAGCTTCAGGATTCTCAGTGGAAGAAAAATACTTACTATTCCCAGTTCTCTGCCTTTTAGCATTCAATAATTATCACATTCACAGTTACAAATTGGGTCCTCCTATTTTTGAGATACTGATATATTATTTTCCCTGTAAACCTGCTTACCTTCCTTTTAGCCCGGAGCTGTCCGTGATAGTTATCAGATGAATCCCCAGGGATCTCACCTCCCCACAGTGTCAGTCCCACTATGGTGTAAGTAATGCCCATCACAACTAAGGGCAGCACGTAGACCAGAACTGTTACTATGATATGATACCTAAGAAGAAAGTGGAAAAATGTCAAAAAAGTGAATACATTTAAAAAATTATTATATATAACTTACACAAAGTATATTTTTTTATGCTCTGTAAACATGTCTATGAGGAATGTAACATTCTGGTAACACTTGCACTCTCCTCTAGTTGCTCTATAATCCCATAAGTGACTGCTTTTGGTGCTGCCTTCCAGTAATATAGAGTGGGAGTGTAAAAAAGACAATAAATTAACAAACTTTTTTTCTTTTGTATTTGCTATTTTTTAAAGATACATGCTGATTATGAATTTGTTGCCAGAAACATCTTTCTGGTCCTTGCATACAGATAACTTTTGGATGCTCTTCGCTTTGAATGCTTCCCTTTATTTACCTCTAAAAAAAACCTCAGGTTTCTCTGGAATGCTCTTTTTATTCTCATTTTGCTAATAAACATGAGAATAAACATAGCAACATTACAAATTTTGCAATGTTGCTAATGAACATTGCAAAATTTTTCACCAGATGTGAGTAATAGGGTTTACATGTTTTGCAAATAAATGCAATCTCTTCACATTTTAAACAGAACCACCACTATATTATATCACACAACTACTCAGTTACAAGAATTTTTCAACATTTCAAATGAAATTTAAATTTTTTGGTGAGCTTAGCACAAGTAACACTGAAATGGGAAACCTTTAGCCTGTAGTGTTTCCAACTATACTGCTCTGCTCTACTTTGTTTAAATGTATTTAGTGATGTTTAAAATGTAAGATGTGTTTTATTACATTATTGCATCATGCTAGTATTATTTGTATAAATATGAGCCACATTTGAACTAAGACAAAGCAGGATAAACAGGTAAATATTTCTCACATGAAGGGGTCATCCGCCATGCGGGGCCAGGCCACATAGCAGATTGTCCTGCGGGGGAGAGTTCGGATGGTTGAGAAGTAGCAGAGGGGGAAGGCCAAAACTACAGCTAGACTCCAGATACAAACAATGACCCCTGTGGTGACCTTCGCTGACAATCGAGGCTTCAGAGGATGGATGATGGCCATATACCTACAGCAAAGAGGTTAAAAAGAGAGTTCTGTGTTTATATTTAATTACTGAGATGCATTTCCGAGTTAACAGATCCTTAATGTTATTTTTTTTTTCCATATTTTGTTTACAGATTGTGACATCTGAAACCAATCTAATAACTACATTAGGCTTTTTGTCTTCAAATCAGTGGTCGTTTTGCACTCTTATATTGTTTCATTTCAAGGATTTTAAGAAGCCTCAAGAGGTGAACATGAATAGTATTTCACAGTTCAAAAGTGAATATTAGAGAAAAATGTGAAACTGAAAAAT
Organism: Heterochromis multidens; assembly: GCA_015108495.1. Taxonomy (NCBI): domain Eukaryota; kingdom Metazoa; phylum Chordata; class Actinopteri; order Cichliformes; family Cichlidae; genus Heterochromis; species Heterochromis multidens. Next base: position 16,158 of record VUQS01021750.1, on the reverse strand, counting down.
AGTGTCAAGTCTATTTGCTGTATGTGATAAAGAAGAAAAATCTCTTACCTAAGCACTGAACTTTTACAAGCTGCTAGAAAATGAAGTATAAATTTAAAGTGGAAAATGTCACTAATGTACAAGTGGAATTGACTGAATCATCCATTAATTCAACCTATGATTCAGCGACATTTTCTACATTAAAAATATATCTCATTTTCTACAAGGCAGTCTTGTATAAGTCCCATTACATGGGGGTGTTTGAATTTCAGGGAAGCTGATGGATGATTCATTCCCAAAAAGCTGTGATGAGATTTTGTTTGACTAACACAGTGAAACACTGAAAACTGACAGGAGATTACCATCCTCATGAACTCAGCTCAGGATGCTACATGATTTTCAATAGGCGATCACAGGGGCTTAGAGCTGCTAATTCAATCTTCATAGGACAGTAAAGAATAGGCCTTGTCCTGTCACCCCAGTCACCACAACTCTCTGGGGGATAACTGCAAATTCACCAGTAATTGCTTGGAACTTATTGCTTCTCACTGGACCTTGCTAGATGTCCAATCAAGTATGTGCCAGAGCACAATGTCAGCTGATCAAATGGACTTGTAGGCACTGAACAAACTTGAAAAAGCTGAATACATTTACACACACATGCACACCTTTTTGGTATCTATCAAAGCAGATTTAGAGAGACAGCAGAACTGGGTGTGACTTGGAAGTCTGTCATGCCTGAAGCTGCACAGGGCAGCTTTTGGAAAGCATATTGTTTTGAAACCATGTCACAACGGTGTGACATTACCAAGTAAACACTCACTCAATCTCCACCTGGTGTTTAACTAGCAGAGATTACCTTAGATGAGACTTCCAGACCAAAAATAATGTGCAGAGCTAAATGTCAAGTGCTCTCTCAAAAGTCCTCAAAGGAAAGAAAACTGTTTAATCATTCTGCAAACCTCACTTTATAGTGTCACAAAAAAGACTTACTAGCAGTGGTTTTCTATCCAATCCATTTTTTCTTTTTGTTCTTTATCTTTTTATTTTTGAAAGAGCATTTCATTTTCTTTAATAAGGGCTATTTTCTTCATATGTGAAGTAATTCCAATTAAAACTATTTTCAGCAAAGAAAATTGCATTGTACACACTTTTTAAGAAATCTGTTTCTGTAACAATATTGACCCCCCCCAAAATGTAATTAAATAATTATATAAAGTATAAAAAATAGTAAAAATGACCACAGTGACATTGTAAAACCTTCTGCAGTGTTACCTTTCACACAGAAACCTGTGTTTCTTTCCCTGCACTGCCCTAGGAAACACACTTGGCAGCTGAGAGACTCAGCAGGAAGGACAAATTCACAGATGATCACGAACTGTGGCCTCATGCCATTTCAAGACATCAGAGCGGAGACAGCACCATACTGGGGTTACGAAAAGCATGACCGGAGGTTACATCTACATCATGTAGGTCATGCCGATGTTCTCTTTCTCAGTACACAGTTGACAAATTGAATGGACATTGCAGACCAAAAATACAAAATCATGTAAGTTGCCGTAGAGAAGCCAAATTGAGTATGGCCTCAGGTAATGCATTATTCCATTTGGGCGTCAAGGAGAAGCACTGGAGGAAGGAAACACCTCAGACAATAACACAACACACTGTGACACGTGAACACTAGCTGTAGACACACACTGCACTTGCTTGCAGCTTCCACATGATTTTGTCTTTTCATTATGTTCAGCCTGTGGCTGCTTCTTTCATCAGTTTAATCCCTTTATTCAAACATTATGATGTATGATGGTCCACTGATCAGTTTCAAAGCCCTGGTGATAGTGTTGACTGCATCCCCACATTACTGGAAAGCACAAATGCAGTCAAAGAGAAATACTGCAGATGAACAAACTAAGAAAAGAGGATGTGTGAAAGAGCAAAAAAAGATAAAGAGTATAAGTGCATGTGACAGAAAGCAAGAGAGTCGGAGTGTGTAAAAACAGCAGAGAAAAGGGTGATCTTTTCTAGGGTGTTGGCACACATAGAGACATTCACTGCACCACAGACTCTTTGCAAAACAACTGCTTAAGTCTATGATTCACTTGCATTGAAATGTAAAAATAAATCTATGAAACAGGCCCAAGGTGTATGAGATGGCACTCACCCTCCTGAGGAACTGCCCTTACAATACAATTATGCAAATCACATCCTGACTACTTCATTGGAATTGAAATAAATGTATAACAGCAGGGAGAAAGACTGGATAAAAAAATGGACAAAGTCTAAGTTGATAACAGAGGGATCAGATTAAACTGGTGAGGACTCCAACTGAGTTTCTATATGGGAACAAGTTAGTACATCTGTTTGCACCAGCCTTGCCAAATTCAGTTTGACTTGAAGCAAGATATTACACTGATTTATACTTTATGAAATCACAAGATTCACATTCCCACAACTGCTGCTTGAACCTGGGGTAGCCAAATGAAATTATCTGGAGGAAAGTGTTTGGGTTGCAAGGTTATGCTTCATCCTGTGTGTCTTATAATATTTTGGATGTTTTCTGATGATTAAGTTGCCTTTAAGATAGTCTGCGCAAGAATGGGATATATTCTATTTCCACGGCTATATAAAGGTTCAGCATATATTACAAGGACTTACCCTAGTGTGTATTTAAAAAAAAAAAAAAAAAATTCTCACATTGATTTTTTATTTATTCCAATACTAAAAAAAAAAAAAATCAAACAAACAGATTAAAAGGTCTTGCTAAACGTATAATAAAAACGTAATTAATTTACCTGCTGACTTATAAAGGAGGAATTGGTGTGAGGTGCATGAGGAGGACCTGGCATCATCTGTTGAATATTATTTTTTTTTTAAGCATTTCATAAACCCACCTGTCCACAGCTATTGCAGTCATTGAGTAGATGCTTGCAAACACGGATGTGACGGGGAAAAAATTGTGGAATTTGCAGTAAGCTTCACCGAAGTACCACTCCCCATGAGCGGCATAGATAAAGTTTATTAAAGTGTTAAAAGCAGCCATTGATGCATCCGAGAACGCCAGGTTTAGCAAAAAGTAGTTTGTCACTGTCCTCATGCGCTTGTGAGCAAGAATGATCCATATCACAATTAGGTTTCCAAACACCGCCACCGCCAGCACGAAGCTGTAGGCAACAGACCAGAGAGCGATGCGCCATGGCGGCTGGACAAACTGGTTGGTGTGGTTCGTCGTTATGTTGGATCCGTTATATGAAGCTGCCATCCTCTTCTCCTTTTCCCCTGATGTTGTAAAGGTTTCGGTTGTTTCACCGGTATGATCTAGGCGCACAGCTGGATTGGCCAAGAGGATTTGCGTACAGGCGCCATAGCGCGCAACACCTTAACACCCCTAAAAATCACACATCCTTTTCCAAAACCCCTAATTTTTGGATCCGACCCGCACCTTTGTGTATACAACTATTAAAACGCAGTGAAACTGTGCATGGAGCAAGTATCTCCCAATGCCTCGATTGTGGCTATGAATGTACAGCCTCTCCTCCAGCAGCAGGACGCCGTGCGCACTCTGTGACGCACAAGTGGCACAAAGTGAAAGAGATTGATTGATTCTTGTGGCGGTTGTTTTACACTTCATGAATAACAGATGGTCCGCTGTGTCTCTCTCCCTCCGCGGTATATAATCAGTCTGTGTTTAGTGTGTACCTTTATCTATACTGACCCGTCAGATGCTCTTGTTTGCAGCATTTTCAACGAAGCCACAAACAGGATATTGCATTTCATTCATTCAGTCTTTCTCTCTAACATGTGTTGTTCCAACTATGTCAGTGACTTCATACCGATCAGTGCCATTTCCTGGTGTTGGGTTTTCCAGATATATTAAATTTTGTCGTCATTCTTCTTCTTCTTCTTCTTCTTCTTCTTATTATTATTATTATTATTATTTATATGCTTCAAAGTGTAGAGAAAATGAAAATGCACAGTGCTGTTTAACCTTTCTTGTCATATAGCTGTGACGTTTCTCCTTTTTCTGTCAGACCCATGCAGCATTCACAATTAAGAGGCTGAAGTTCCCTCCAGACAGGCAACAGCTCACATCATCTGTTTATACAGTGCTATGAAAACCTCTGTCTAGGTTACATTTACATGTTTTATACAGCTGATCAAATCAATTGAGTTCAGCAAAGCTTTTTGACAGACAACAATATACACTCACGGTACACCTTGCTACTACTGTGTTGGACTCCTTTTTGCCTTCAGAACTGCTTTAATTCTTCATGGCACAGATTCAATAAGGTTCTGGAAACATTCCTCAGAGATTTTGGTCCATATTGACATGATAGCATCACACAGTTGCTGCAGATTTGTCAGCATGACGAGAATCTCCTGTTCCACCACATCCCAAAGGTGCTCTGTTGGATTGAGATCTGGTGACCGTGGAGGCCATTTGAGTAAAATGAATATAACTGACTGTCATGTTCAAGAATCCATTTTGAGATGCTTTGAGCTTTGTGACATGTTATCCTGCTGGAAGCAGTCATCAGAAGATGGGTACACTGTGGTCATAAAGAGATGGACCTGGTCAGCAACATTACTCAGGTAGGCTTTGGTGTTTAAACAATGCTCAACTGGTACTAAGGGGCTCAAAGTGTGCCAAGAAAATATCCCCCACACCATTACACCACCACCACCAGCCTAAAATATTGATACAAGGCAGAATGGATCCATGCTTTCTTGTTGTTTACAACAAATTCTGACCCTACCATCTGAAGGTCGCAGCAGAAATCGAGACTCATTAGGCCAGGCAACATTTTTCCAAACTTCTATTGGTGAGCACGTTAGAATTGTAGCATCAGTTTCTGGTTCTTAGTGACAGCTGGTGTGGTCTTTTGCTGCTGTAGCCCATCTACTTCAAGGTTCAATGGGTTGTGTATTCAGAGATGCTCTTCTGCATACCCTGTCTGTAATAAGTGGTTGTTTGAGTTACTGTTGCCTGTTGGACCATTCTCTGTAAACTCTAGAGATGGTTGTGTGGGAAAATCCCAGTAGATCAGGAGTTTCTGAAATACTCAGACCAACCTGTCTGGCACCAACAATGCCACATTCAAAGTCTCATAAATCACCTTTCGTCCCCATTCTGATGCTCAGTTTAAACTTCAGAGGGCCATGTGTGCGTGCCTAAATGCACTGAATTGCTGCTATGTGATTTTTGCTGACTAGATATTTGCATCAATGAAGAGTTGAACAGGTGTTCCCAATAAAGTAGACAGCAAGTGTATCTCACTGTACTGTGGCAGCTGCACAGTCATTTTTCCTCATTGAAACAACACATTCCTAGTTATCAGTCCAGTTTAAAGTTTGGTTTCACAGTCAAGTAGGTTTTCCTCAACTGTAACTTTTAACTGAGTTAACTGAGTTCAATATGTGCATTCAAGCAAAAAGGTATTGGCTTTATTGTTGTTTTTTAATACTGACTCAGCAGAATATGTAATGCTGCATTTAAATGCGAGAGGACATTTATTAGACATTTTCACTCTGCTAGGCACAATTACACTGCAATGACTGCAGCTTGGGTCTCCTAGGCTATGTCATATAGATGCAAGATAACACTACCTGACACAGAGATACTGTTTACAACTTCTGAAATTCATCTTAATTACACTGTTTACCAAGACATACAGGTGCATAAAAAGATGCAAATAGTTACAAATAAGATCTACATCTGTAGACTGTTGTTACCCTGCAATTTGAAGCATAATGGTTTTACTTTCACTGTTAACATAATCCATTGTTATGCCCACACAGTAAGAAACTATGTAGAAGTAATTAAAGGGTTTTGTGATGCAGGAACAAACCTAAATTATCAGTAATTAAAAAAAAAAAAATCTGTGAATCATTACAAAATGTTGTTGTAGTCGTTTAAAACAAGAAATTTTATGTATAAAGAAGGATCTACATAATAAGAATTTTGTTCTGCTTTGCAATCCTGCATATTAATGTTGATTAAAATTAATATAAGATGCTTTCATTTTGTTCAAGTTTGTTACTGGCAAAATGTTAGCAAAACTGCCTCGTGTTTATGAATATAGAGCATAAATATTTATGGATAATTATGTAATTATGTTCATTAGTAATAACTGTATTTTGTGAAATGTGAAAAAGACACCTGTTTAGATCTTAATATAAGCAATATTAAAGCAAAATATTTTCCCTTACTCAGTTAAAAATGAGAAGTAGCTGTGCTTTAACATTTTAAAGGTGTTCTAATGGAAATGCTAACTTCTACTTTCTGAGGAAAACTGCAAAGTTAGATTCTATGATATTTAATAAATAGTGCATAAAATTAAGGGAGGACTCACAGGCTGTTTACAATTTAACGCAGACAAGAAAAGCTTTGGCTACAGGGAGAAATGTGACATTTTCTGGCATTTTAACAGTTTCCACAGACAGTAGAGGGTCATAATGTATACTGTGTGTATATTATTAAAGCAGCATATCATTTACATTAATATCTGTCAGTAAACACAGTTTACTGACATCAAGATCCACATTGGAAAGAAACAGCTTCATTTGTATGTGATTCATACCAAGTCAAAATCGACTCCTGTCTGTTCTCCCCTTGGATTACTTTGAGAATGGCTGCTTAATGAGCCACTATGGGCTCATTGTTTGGCCACCGCTTCTTTGATGTGTTGTTGTTGTAAGGCTTGATAGGCTTGATTGTCATTGGGAAGTTACATTTTCTGACTTAAAATGCAATTTGTTTGGCCATCTAGAATACAGTAGCTCTTGTATATATATCAGAACAGCAGACGTGTAGCTCTTTTCACAGCTGTCTCTATTGTGTGACAGAACTCGGGTTAGGGCTTGGGGCTATTTGGTTTGATCAATTCAAAATGTAACCAGGGACAGCAATTTATTTGCTAATGAAAGAGCATCACTCCCCAATTATTTCCCAATTAGTCCATATTTCAGACATTAACAGCTGAAAATTGAATTCCTAAGAAGACTGTCATGTGAGGCATTTACTGTTTTACTTGTTGTAGTTCAGTTTTTATGGTCAAAGTGAGTGCGACTATTGACCAACAACAGACAGCCACACACTAATCAATTAAATGTTATCAGTGGTCATGCTTGCACTGCTGAAACATTTTGACACAAATTCAGAAACAAGGGAGTTTTGTCAGTGTTGCCTCAACTAAAATGAGAAATAATAAGGTAGCCTGCATCAAATGCACTGTAGTTTGTTGCTATAGCTGTACACCTACCAGAGCAAGGATTAACTCTCTTCACTAAAACCAGCTGCAATGCAGTTACAGTACCTGTCAAGGTCTACTGTTGCCCTGATAAGAATAAAGCTCCCGTGCTTGGGATAATGATCACAATGGAGGTGATTAGCTACAGCAAGGCATGTTTTGTGCATTAATGTTAGAATTCAGACAAAGAAATGTGGTTCTCTTCTCTTGTAGTAATTCAGGGTTTCTTTTGGTGCATCCCTCTGCTGTGCTCATACCTACTTGTATTCTTTAGATGTAAAATTACTGTTGTGTACTCTGTGAGATCTGTAGACCTGGGTGGGGTATTGGCAGTTTTTGTCAGTATGTCCATTTCTTTGAGCTTTGAGGACCAAGAATATAAGATACAGTATAGTTAGACAATGGTAGAGAAGGAATTCATATAGGGCCATTTTATTCATGTAAAGGGGAAAAAGTCCACTGATCCATTGATCCAGTAATGTGTTACAAGGTAACACATTACTATAATCACATTGCATTTTTCAGTAATGCATTAATGTAATTACATTACAATTACAATAATAGTTGTTATTCGCGTTACAAAGGTTCTTCACTTATCTGCACGCTGCTTTGTGTTCATACCTAAATACTGAAAGAAAGATCGTATGTCTGTCTTCATTAGGACAGGGATTTGTGTTGGTGTGTGGGACTGTAGCCTCAGGTTTATATTGTTAACTGGTAATTATGAGACAGTGCGATTCAGGTCATTTTACGGAGCAAC
>VUQS01021748.1:18315-30247 GCA_015108495.1 Heterochromis multidens | reverse complement strand
GGGTGCGAATGATTTTCTGTATCTCTCCGTTTTACAACGAAGAGAGAGGAGTCTTCCAGTACTGATGTTTTTTTGTTCCATAAAGATGTTATAAAGTGGGTGATCAGAGTTGTTCAGGATGGCTTCTAACATCTTTAGTGTGCATCTTTCCACCACCTCCCCCAGTGTGTCCAGTCTGGCTCCAATCACAGAGCCAGCTTTCCTCACTAGTTTGTCCAGTCTCCTTGCATCCTTGTTTCTGATGCTGCCTCCCCAGCAGACTGCAGCATAGAACAGCACACTTGCCACCACAGACTGATAGAACATCTGCAGCATTTTACTGCAGATGTCAAGAGATCTTAGTTTCCTTAACAAAAAGAGGCGGCTCTGCCCCTTTTTGTATAGTTCGTCTGTATTCAGCGACCAGTCTAGTTTGTTATCTAGGTGTAAACCTAGTATATTTTTTTACCACCTCTATGTCCACCCCACAAACTTTCACAGGCTGGACAGGGGACCTGAATCTTCGGAAATCTACTATCATTTCCTTTGTCTTAGAGGTGTTCAAAGTAATTCAATTCAATTTTATTTTATTCATATAGCACCAAATCACAACAACAGTCGCCTTAAGGCGCTTTATATTGTAAGGTAAAGACCCTACAGTAATACAGAGAAAACCCCAACAATCCCCTTTGGGGCTGCAGGCTGGGGGGAATGACACACAGAAAGTGGTATGGGAGTCACCTGCTCAACCACAGGAGTTATAGTGTTACCCAAGTTGGACATTTTAACATGGGAGTCTATGGGGATTGACATTTTTGGAGACAGCCTCAAGTGGACGTTAGAGGAACTGCAGTTTTTGGCAAGTCTACGTCATTTTTCAGAGTCTGAGGTTGGTCGAGATCATTAAATCACAGCTAGTGGGCGTAATCTGACAACCAGCAACCCCGTGAGCTGTATCATACAACAGCCTGAAGTTAAATACACTACAGTGACTCATGAGTTTCCATAACACAAAACAAGTGGATAATCTGGGACCCATCCCTGTTGATACTGAACAGTAATGGAACAAATTTTCAATTAATCAAATTATGTACAACCAGTTTCTGCTGAGTGAAACTGGGGCTTCTGTTTTCTTTTTTTTGTTAATCCAGCCCGGATAGAGAGATCCAACAAGCATAACAACAGATGGACACACTGCAAGAAAAATAAAAGACAAAGAAGGGCATTCATGCCTTCAGCTCTCTGCTTAGTTTACACACAGCTCAGTCCACATAGCTGAAGGCTGCACTGTCTTAAATAAGTTTTTAAAGATGCAGCCATGAAATTATATGTTCTTATATGTATGTAGCGCGCTATAAATCTCAGCGAGTGTAATCCTTTAGTGTAATATGCCTAATATGTCTTAGAGCCTGTGCAAGGAAATTCACTTCCCCCTGACTGTGCTGCATTAAAGTGAGAATAATCCAGGCTAAAACGTGCATACATTACTCTGCAGACATCATTCTGGTTTATTAAATGCATAAACAACTCTTCTTCTCTCTCACTCGAGCCGCAGTCCACGAGATGCAGAGTTCATCTGTGATGTCACCCGCCAGATGAAAAGTGGAGCTGCTCCTTGGAGAGTCATTGGGACACAAACGGGAGAGTTAGGGCAAGTTTACACTGAAGATGTTGGGCTTTGTTCAAACTCCAGAGCTCCTCCAAAACAGTCACACCCAGACAGCAGCTAACGTGGAGTTTCAGTCGACTTCCAGGAAGACTGTCAGAGTTTTTATCCCGGCCAACGAGCGGGAAACGGCGCCAGAAAAATGAGACCCAGTGGGTGATGATGGAGGAAAGACGGGTTACCAGAACTCACCTTGTGTGCCTGAATCTGAACCATCTTTGGAAGCTCTTAAATCTGGGCACACCTCCACTTTGGATGGAAAGAGAAAAATAAAGTTGTTCAGCTCAACTTAAGCTGTCTTTTCATTAAAGATTAAACAGATTGTCATAAAATAAATATCACAGAAACAGAAAGTTTAAAGATTTATTCTGTCAGAAACAGTGAGTTTATCCTGTAACTTCTAACATTTATGACAGCTTTGTGCTCACCAAACGCAGAGACTTGGAAATCACTGAAACTCTTCAGTCATCACTCTTTTTTTTATCCCTGCTCATGTGCAGCACGTCCAAGTTTTTAAAAACTCTCGATGTGACTACAGCCCTCTGGCTCACGGTGCCACTTCAGAAAAGAAGCCCTCTCAATGTGGAGGTTAAGGTCAGGATCAGGACTTTTTCACAGCGAGTAATCCAAACCATGCAGCAACATTTTAATGACTGACCTCGTGTGGTGGATGGATCATCTCAGATGTTCTCTTGGCTGAAGTTTGGTCCATTTCCAGACCTGAAATGAGCGACTGAGCCCATAAACTCATCAGGAAAGTGTTTACTGAGGTCACAGACTGAGGGGGCTGAGGGCCATCTTCTCATTGGCTTCTATTGAGGTTTCTCATGTGACATCATGCGCACATCACTCAAGATTTCTCCATTATATTGGACGTGATATAACCACTGATTGCTAGGGAAACGTGTATTTGACTGGTTGGAAGTGGTTCCTGGAGGTTCCTGGCTCTCGCTGGGTGAAATTGGCTGCAAAGAAGGTGTTGCACCAAAAGCCTCCCAGTGATTGCTTTGGTTGCTGGCAGATGGCAATGGTTGCCTGTAGTTTTCCATATTTGTCTGCAAAGACTGGCTAACTACTACCTGAGTGGTAGTAAAACTTGAAAAAGTATGACGTAACTTCACCATTTCCAGTTTGTGTTTCAGTTTCTCTTCAGCTCGAAGAGCAGCTGGACAGTGTTTGTAGACAAGTCCGTCACTTCCATGCAAAAAAAGCAATCACAGGGAGAGGAATACACAGGTTTCCTTAGCAACAGGTGGTTGCCAGATGGTTGCAGACTGGTCTCTAAGCCTGTATGACTGGGATCTTATTCACTTGATCCTGCATCATCAACCTGATTGTCTCACATCCAAAATGGCGAGCAAGTTAAATCACATGGTTAGCAGTCACATGTCTGCAAAACCTCAATAGGAGCAGAAGTCTTTTTGTAACCACAGGTATTGCCCCCTGCTGGCCATTAAAAAGAGTGCAGGTTTAGGGCACCCTGGAGTGAATTTGGGCTGTGAAACAGACTTTATCTCGATTCTCTCATTTTAATAACTGTTGTAAGCTTAAATTTGAACTATAATCCATGAACTGCACTGAGTGAAAAAGGTGGCGTAGCGGCTCAAAATGTAGAGAAAACGATAAACCTTTTGGTGTGTTATGGTGGGCGTGGATCAAGCTGGGCTGCCTTCAAGTGATGCCCATGAGAGGCAAAGTCAATGCTTCCAGGCCTTTTACTTTTCCCGCTTGCCTCTCAGGGCGAGGCCGACGCCAGACCGAGCAGGCGTGCGGCGCCTCTGCAGGATGATTGGCAGGTGTCTGAGCCAATTCCACGAGAGGGAACTCAAAGTGGAGTCATTAGAGGTGAGGAGGTCGTGTAATCGTGCTGAGGCTGTCAGAGAGTCCAGACAGACGGCGAGAGGTCCGCTCGCACGCATCAATTATTCGCCCGTCCCGGTGCGCGGCCTTAGTTGGAAGGAGTGTGTGTGTGTGTGTGTGTGTGTGTGTGGAGCACAGATTAGGATGTGCCAGGACTGGTCAGGAGCAGAGAGAGGATCAATGAAGGAGCTCAGTCAGCCGTGACCGCCGACTGTCAGACACTCGACGGATGGATCGGTGTGTCAGCAGGTGGGGAAGTCTCCACACACACACACACACACACACACACACACACTGACTCATGGCCATGTTTCTGCTGCTGAAGAACAAACTTTTCCTGATTAAACACACAAATGTCTCGTATCTACATTTGTCACCTGAATTCTCACATTTGTTCTCGAGGTGCTCTACCTTCACCTGAGCCAATGATTCTTCATTTACAGAGATAAATTAAAGCCAGAGCAGCAGAATAAATAAATCAAGGCCAGAAAACAAGATGAAAGCAGGTTAAACAGTTTATATGACATCAGATTATGGCTGTAAACTTGTGTTTTAAGCAGAGATTTAAAAGCTCGCTCTGATCCTTTTGCTGATCTTGGCTTTAAAGCTCTCAGATTTTTTAATTCCCATTCAGATCTGGTTCCAGCAGAGGCGCCATCGATCATCCCACGAGCCGTAATGCAGTCCAGGATTAACATCTGCACAATGAGAACATTCCTGAGCTAATTTCAACACATATACACGCTCATGAGAATAACAAGCTGCTGAACACGAAGAAATCCCAGAACCAAACGCGTTCCTGTTTTCTTTTTTTTTTAAATAGATGTGAATAAGATCATTTCTCATGGTGACAGGTTTTGCAGATATTAGCTGAGTACAGCTCAGCTTAAACATGAATGAGTTTCTCTGGGAGGTGCAGCGCGACCCGAGAGTGTACACTCATACATACAGATAATATGCATCAAAGAGGAGGCGGGAGGGGGGGTATCTTAATGTTTCAAGGCTCATAACTCAAATTACAATAGCTACTTATAGACCAGAGCTTGTGCTTGATGTTAATGCATGCAGGCTGTGAGGGGAACCGTGCACAATAATCCCTCGACTGATTTATGTGTCGAGTTCTTTCACAGCACCGCCGTTAAAGGAACACACCGCTGATTTTACATGCCAAAGTCAATTAGATAGTCACGAGAAAGCGACTCCAGCCTGTGAACACAGGACTGACAGCAGCAACCTCAAAGGGCTGGACCATGAAGTCAAAATCTGCACTTTCTCTAATGTCCACCAGGGGCTCCAGCAGTGGTTCAGTCCCTATAGACTCCTATGTTAAAATGTCCAGCTGGTTTTGGTCTCTATAGCGAATTTCCCCCTTCATAACAGTTTGTTTGTTTAGCCCGATGACATGCCAATATTTGAATCCAAGTGGCTTCAAACACCTGAAAAAATCTCCTGTGAGGTAGAGTTTGTTAGACAATAGAGGCCAAAGGTTCACGTAAGGGTTCCTGCTGTGACTCTGATATAAATTTCCTTGACATCTCCATAACTTTCCATAAGAAACGAGGTGAGGGAAGCATGTAAATCTCCTTCACATCCTCTGACTTCCCCGGTGAATTTCACATTTTCTCTGTCCTGATTTACACCTCTCATTATTCCGTGTTTCTGAAATTCCACAAGCATTGGGAAACCTGACGAGCCAAAGCGGAGGAGCGCAGACAAAGACGGGCCTGTGCGGAGGGAGTGATAGCATCGCCACTCGAGTCAAAGACCCCGTCTGTCTCCCTCAACTCTCAGAAGCTCGGCCAAACAGAAAGAGCGAGAGAAGCTCAGAGCAGAGGGGATGAGACAGAGGGCGTCCAGATTCTGAGCGCTTTCCACATGATGGTGATGACATGCAGACCTCATCAATTATCATTTTATTTGAACGTGAGCTCAGCTGTTTGGCTCCAGAGTCCATGAGCTGTCTTCATCTCTGCTATGGACACTGAAGCAGCTACTTAGCTGATAAGGAGGAAAACAGGAAGACCTCAGAGGAGGTTCATGGATGTAGTGAAGAGGACATGCAGAGGGTTGGTGTGACAGAGGAGGATGCTGGGATAGGGTGAGATGGAGCCAGATGATCCACTGTGGCGCCTCCACAGAATCAGATCGTTTGTCCCTCAGACCGCCGCCTGCAGGTGTTCATTACTGCTGATAGAGATATCCCATAAGCTCCGCCTCTTCAGCGATGCCCCAACCCAGTTATCTGATGATGACGATGTGGTCCTTACTGTCTAATCCAGGGGTATAATCCTCATTTTAGGGATTATTCTAATGCAATGAGCAATCCTTTTAGAAAACACATGATGGAAACCGTGCGATGTTCTCAGCAATATACCTGAGTTTTTTCCACTTTCATTACTTCACCACTTACAGATCACAGCCGAAGGGCACCAAAACTTCACGTGTAGCCAAACAGCTTGTCTACACCTAGAAATACTTTAAACTTTTTGGCTTTACATCACCACACTCTGCTGTCCCAGCCGGCTCCTGTCTTAAGACTTGTGTACATGTGAAGAGCCAAGTGGAAACTCTGCTGCGTGTATAACAAGGCCAAGAAAATGACTTCCTCCAAGAGAATCTGGCTGAGGAAACGAGCTTTCCCCTAATCCCTTGCAACGATTATTAAAACTTGTTCTGATATGTACAAAAAGACGCAGTTTGTTTTACCATAAGCTTCCTCTCTGGTTGTATAAGGAAAGAAAAATGCAGGTGAAAATCAGCTTCTTACAAAAGACCCAGACCATTAAACACTTCGAGAAACTCGAGGCAAACACAGTGCATACAGTGGCACCACTGCAGGTACATGTGAGTGTAAAAAAACTGATGGAGTGTCTGAGAAGGTGCAGTTTCTCTCAGCTTAGAGTTAATTACAAGGATTATTCTTCTCTTTATTGTCCCTCTGAGCCCCCCTGCAGCCAGGTACAAATACAGACCATATATCAGGGGCTCAGCGCTGAGGCCAAAAGGGATCTTGGGTAATGTCTCGAGGCAGAAAGAAAGCAGACGCCTGGCTGAAACCTCCAGTATGTGTTAAATTGTCGACCGGTGTCTGAGTTTTGCGTTTTTCTGTAAATAATTAGAAGTTTAGTTTTTTTACATCAATGCAGAAAAGGTGCAAAACCCTCCAGAAATAAACCAAAATGTGTCTGATGTTTAAAATTTCAAAAATAAAGCCTACACCCATGACCATAGCTAATTAAACTGTAAATAAACAATGGCACGACAGTAATGTTAATATTTATTAACCGCTCTGTAAATGCTGGTTATTATCACTTAATTTTAACATCCATTTAACCATCAGTGTGCTGTTTCCTAATACTCATTCAAACTTTGGTCAAAGTGGCAGCAGATAAATGAGTCCAGGCCTTCTGGGAGTGAATGGGAGCAGATGAGCTGGGATGGGATTCCCCGTTGTAAGCAGAGATTATTAAATTTTCTCCCAGTGTGACTGTAGGGAGGAAATGGCCGTCATCTGCCGTGGAGAATTTCAGCAAATTGTCCGGTCTGTGCACGCGTTGTGTGTGGGCGTACATTGTTGGAGCAATTGAGTTAAATGGGCATTTAATTGGTTTTGCAGAGAGCTCACATTTTGACGAGGATAAACAGATTCCTTTGTCTGCCGGCGTCAAAGACGGCAGGGCTCAGACAGTCAGATGGAGCTGCACAGTGACTCACGCTGAGGCGAAGCGATTAAGATACTGACGGTTAGGTTCTGCTTCAAAAAGGGTTGGTTTGTCTGCAGAGAGGGACGGACCTGGAACTATCAACAGATAAAGATTTGTCATTTGAAATGTGAAAATCCTCAGCACAGAAAATGTCTGGCTGAACAATTCTGCTCAACTATGTGGAGGTCAAGCACAATGCTGAGAAATCAATACCCCACTGAATCGTAATTTTTAGTTTGTTTCAGCTAAAAATCAGTTCTGCAAATCCCCGGAATCCTCATGGTTTCCAAAACATCAGATTTTTTTGTTTTGCAGGTTTGTAAAACCTCCAGTGAAAACGTCCCAGCCAGCTGCTGTCAAACTGCCACCAGGCGTTCACACCTGTAAAGGTGCACTTTGGTAACACGTGTTTCACTGGCAGTAAATTAAATTAATTCATGCGTCAGTAACTAATGACAGGTTTCAAAGCTGTGGATTTATTATGATAAAGCTGCGCTGATACAGCCGCTGCATCAGTTCATGAAGTTTGACTTCATTTGATAGTCCACAAACTCCAAAGAGCTGTTTTAATAACCTGAATCGACAGCACCAACTTTAAGACGCCATTACCATCAAAACACCATCAGATATGTCTGTGCTGCCTCAGCAGAGGGAGGCGAAGAGAATTTCCACCATCGAAGAGAGTTTCCCCATCAGCTCAGAGCCATGGATAGAAGAAGTCAGAAGATTTCTGACTCATTTAGGATCGGGTAGTAACCAAATAAAAAATAAAAACAGCTGCCAAGCAGGGTCTGGGTTACCCTGAACATCCCTGAAAGTAAGAGGAAAAACGATTTGCTGCACAAATGAGAGCACAAAAATAAGTACACAACTTTTACAAAGATTTCTGTGTTATAGGTTTTTGGAGAAACTGAAAATAATGAGCCTTAAGCTTGTTTACGCTGCTATGACAGCGAGAAAACACCTCATTTTCAGTGCAGGTTTTCCCCAGAGAGGACAGGAACAGACTACATCCTGAAAAGGCTGGAGCATTTAATAATCAGATTCACTGCGCAGCCTTATCAATAAGAAATAAAGTCATAAAAATAAAGAAGTTTCTGTAGGTTGTGTTGGCGCAAAGCAAACAAAGGAATAAAAACAAGACGATGCAGATGCAGAAGCATCAGTATAGATGTTAATTGCTCAGGGATGATATGCATGGATCTGAAGAGGTAAGAGTGTGTGGGTGTATGTAAATGTGTGCAGGCAGATGAACCTCACACAGGATTTATTGTTTGCTCAGTGTGACCATATGCTTTCTCACTTCCACAGCAGCTCATTTAAACATCTCTGCTAATAACTAATGTACCAGTGTGTGCCCACACACCTGCAAACATGCAGGGATTTACATGATACACATATGTGCACTACTGAGCATGTGCACCACTTCCCATGTTTCCATGTGTGTGGTTGGAGCGTAAAGTGTGGGTTTACCCAAGTGCCTCTGAGCTGTGGGAGTGAGTTGATGCTGGTGGACAGATAAGGGTCTGTTAGGACAAAGGTGCCCTTTGTGAGCCTGGATCGCTCTGAGGAACTGCAAGATGATCTCCACCCCACAAACATCCACCAGGAGCATGAGAAGGCCCAAACGGAGTGAAACAAAGTGTCTCCAGACCTGCTAACGAGAGCCAGGAGCCACATCTGTACAGCTGCCGGGGAGGTCCTCCTACTGTGACCCGTGTTCCTCAGCCTCCATGCTGCTCCAGACTAGAGCTCCGTTTGGCAGAAGTTTTATTTAAGGACTTTTTAGTGTGCAGAAAACTTTCTGGTTGCCACAGAAATCACACAGCTGGACTTGCACAAGGTTGGGGAACCACTGATCCAAACAACTGGATGAATCAACTCTGAATTTGGTGCAAACACTCAGCTGAAATGTTAAAGAGTGTCCTGAATTTTCCTGTTGCAGCAGTGAAACACAAGACCACAACTTCCCCACTAAAGTATAATATCAATGATGAAGGGTCGTCCACTCCCAAAACCTCAGCAAATGTCGCATGGTGGCATTATAAAACACCTTCGGGGCTGCAGTCATCATTAGTTCATGTGAGAATGATTATCTTCACAGTAAGCTGATTGTTCCGCGTATAAAACATCAGAAAATCCAGAAAAGTTCCCATCATCACCCCCTGAAACCCAGGTTACCCTAACCCTGGTTACCATGGTGAACCTTTTCTGAGTGTTTGCACGGCAGTCAGAAAAGCCAAAAGATGTTAAAGAAAACTGGAAAAAACAAGCAAATATTCTGACACAGCAACAAATTATTGCCCTGGGGCCACTCAGGGTATAAATACAGCCATGGTGTAGTGCTCTTAGTTACGACTGAACGTTCACCTCCACCTTCTTGATGTGGTCATGTAGAAATCTGCTTTTAGGGCCTGTATTGTTTCGTTTGGCGTGTTATGTTAATTTGTTGTAAAGCTTTGAGTCAACAAATTGCCCCATTTTGCTGAGCAACATCCAAACTGAGAAAGCAATGACAACTAGAAAATATTCCTCTTCCTTCAACGGCTACTCGATTTATTATTTTGGTTTTATGTGCTGTTATGGTTGGGATCGTGTGGGGCCCAACAATTCATTTTTGCCCTAGGCCCTCTAGGAAGTAAATCCAGTCATGGTCTGTTACTCTTATTATTCAAATATCTAAAAGAAGTTCGGAAAACTAGCAAATATTTGAGAAAAAGCAGAGAACATCTGGATTTTTCTTTTAAGAAAAATACTCAACTAAGCAATCATCAGAATGATATTTTATTTCCTCTCACATGACTAATCTATTGCTGTTTTATTTTAAGCTTTAAGGCTGTTTATGGTTCCATATATAATGGGGTGGTTACTGGGGGGCCCAACAGTAAATGTCTGCCCCGGGGCCCTGCAGGAAGCAGCTTTGCCCCTGCTGTTATTCACCTTCTGCTACATGTTCACAGTTTCCAGATGCTGCATTATAATTTGGCTGATCCCATCCATATTAGATCCAAATTATGACAAATAATTCCTTTAATCAGCCTCAGGTGTGTGTTTAGTGGTAATTAGCAAACGTTAGCATGTTCTCATGCCAAACTGGAGATGATAAACATGTTTGTGTGATGTGAGCCTCTCTGCATGTTGAAAGTTCAGCTCAGCTTTCCCTGCAGACTTTTCCTCCTTGTTAGAGTTAATGTGTCAGGTTTCAAAGCCTGCATGAGGCTAAATTTAAACAATCGTTGAGGGTGAGGGGTTGCAGGTACAGTGGGACTTTTCTGAAGAGCTAAAGGTCATTTAGATTCACTGGTCTGAGATCTGAATCAGATTTATCGCGGGCGTTAGAGTACAATTAGTTCTCCTATCAGACTGGAGTTGAGGTTTTAATTGCCTGCATGTAATAAACTGTATTTCCATGATGAGTTTCTCTCCATTAGAACTTTCGTTCACCTGTTTCGGAGCACAGGTCATCTATAATTTTCCACCTTCTCTGTGCCGACATGTTACCGTTGATCTGAACACAGGCCAGTTTGAAACCTTGGAAGCAAGAAGTTGTACTTGTTAGTCAGAAGTGAGCTCAGCCGGGGGCGACGGAGGGAAGGTTAATGTGTAATCCTGAGCCCTGCAGGTCAAATTATAGATGCACGATGGGTTGTGTTAATCACAGTTTAGAAGTTAAGAACAGGGGAAGAAGAAGGAAAAAGGCCCAGGTTACCATCAGCCAGCGAACTGGAACAAATCGCCCACAGGCTGAGCTATTTCTGGAGGCTTTACCAAAGAAAGCAGCTGCGTGCTGTGAGGTTACAGAAGTTTTACAGCAAACTCAAACCGTTAAGGAGACAAAGGCTGAAATAAAGCAGAAGGTGAAGCTAGTTAGGATGGAAGGAGGTGGAGGAGAGTACAGAAAGATTTCTCACTTCCTGTTTTATTTTGAAATGTTTGTCTCTAACCGTTTCAGTGCCACACCTGAGTTTAATGAGTTAATCCGTCTCCTCGGTGTATACACAGTTATCTGTTCGCTCCTTCCAGCCGTCTTCAGTCACAGACCATCTGCTGGACATTTTATATGCATCCACATGTTCCTGTTTTTTTCCTTTTTCATAATCGATCCCTTTGTGTGAATGACCTTTGACTTTGCTCTTGGATTTTACCTTTTGTTGGTCCCTCCTCTTCTCTGTGAGGTGTTCACTCGTCTGAGGTCATGGTTCAGGTTTGGTTAGATTACTTGAAACACCCAGTCCGCCCTGAGGCCATTTACTGTGTCTTTCCTGTGTCCTTCTCTTCACTGTCCTATCAAAATAAAGGCTACAAAGCCCCAAAAATATACATCAGAAACATGTTTACAGGTGGCTGTAGCTGCTAGCTTCCTGCTAGGCTTCACCTCAGCTGATTGGACCTCTGAACTGAGCTCTCTGACTTCCAAAGCAAGCAGAATCACCTGTTCTCGAGCCCGTATTTAAACCTGCAAACACAGCAATGCATCACGTCCACAAACACTGACACACACACACACGTGAAGGAACGGGCGAGGCGAATAAGACGCAGGCGCTGATGCAGTCTGACCTGCAGAAACAAGAACTCTGAAGAACAGAAAGTCCTGCAGCTTTGCTGAAATAAATAAATATGCATGTCCGTGTGAGATGGCAAGTTCAAAGTGTGGACTCTGTGAGTGTGTGTGTGTGTGTGTGTGTGTGTGTGTGTGTGTATATAATCATATGATTGTTTGCTT
>VUQS01021748.1:2590-18295 GCA_015108495.1 Heterochromis multidens | reverse complement strand
TGAAATAAATAAATATGCATGTCCGTGTGAGATGGCAAGTTCAAAGTGTGGACTCTGTGAGTGTGTGTGTGTGTGTGTGTGTGTGTGTGTGTGTGGTAAATGGAGCGTGGTGGCTATGGAGAAGCTGTGGTAGTGCTTTGGGGTGTTCTGCTGCCGCCCACTGCCCCAATCCCACTTTGAACTTTGCCATCGAGCCGCCTCTCAGCAAAAACACAACACAGCCACTTCACTGTGAAAGAGACACAAAGAGAAAGTGAGACAAAGGCGAAGGTAAGGAGAAGGAGGAAGGACGGGTGTTATCTCACAGCTTTTCAAATGCACTTTATACATCGTGTGAATGTGTGTGCATGTGTGCGTGGGTATGTGTGTGTGTGTGTGGGTGGGTGGGCTGTTCAGCCAGATGTGAGTTATTTAAGCAAACGTGTGTATAGATTGAGATGAACAGTGATTTCTGTGCTTTGAGGCAGCAGATGTAGACAGAAACACTCAGAAAGGAGAACGAGTGCTGAAATCAGTCAAAGATGATGCCGGTAATTGCACATAATTGGATGTGTTTAACCCTCGACGCACAATTTGTCCTTTTATTTGTGCTGCAGCAGCTTTAAAGTGCCTGTAATGGTGATTTTTTTAACAATACATCTAATGGCAGTGAGGAAACAGTGTGAGAGGGGAGCTCACTGTAATTAACCTGCAGAGAATTATCACCTGGATCAGCAGCTCTGCAGCGACTCTGCTCATTATTTAACCGTCTGCTTCAGCTCACTTGCTCACACCGCTTTCACAGTTTCTGCAAACTCTTTAAACCCACCAAAAACCACTTCAGACGTGCTTGTGTTTTTTAAAAACAGGTGAGGGACAGGTTCAGGCTGTTTTGACTCAAACTACAGCACATAAATGAAAAATACTTTGGGTCAATCCATGAGAAATCCATCAGTTGCTCCCTCGACCCCCGCTGGACCGATCACACCGACCCGACCATGTTTCTTCATCACGCACCTTTTCATGAATCCAGACTGAACCTGCTGTTATTACCCACTCAGCACCAAACAGCAGACACAAGCCTGGCCTCCATCTCCAAAACATATTTTTACTTCAGGATTGAAAGTAATTCAAGTGCAAACACGGAGCACTCAGGAAGCTGCTGATTAAACTTCCTGTTCTGAACCTTTTCCTGCGCTGAAGAAAGCTGCCTTAATGGCCTCGAATAAAAAGTCTGTAGAAACCCTGAAGACGACCCTGGGATCTTATATTCTCTTATATTATATTTGAAAGTAGTTTCATTCCTGCAGCTTCAGTATATTTATTTATATCAAGACATTTTGTCATGTTTTGCTTCTGTTTAAAGGTGGAGATATTTTTCCGTCCATTTTTACCTCAGACATGCAGCTGAACTTCTAACTACACTCATTAAAAACACGTAAATCCACCTGTTAAATTATTGAGTCCAACAGGCGTAGGCAGGCGGGTGGGTGGCGAGTCTGGGTATGTGGGTGTTGGTCAAAAAGAAGGGAACAGTGGGAGAGGAGGAGGAGAAAGGAGGAAGAGTGGGCTGATGTCTCGGGGTGAAGTAAAAGAGATGAAAGGCTGGCGTCTGCAGAGCGGGAAGGCACGGGCGCTGGGTTGGAACCAGTGTGGGATATCATTGAGAGGCAGCCCCTCCATCACCTCCACCCTCCCAACGCTTTGTGACACTTCCTGGTTTCTGTGTGAAAGGATCATTTCCGAGTTTAGAGGTTCATCTTCTGTCTGTGCATTAAATACAACATACAGGCTGAGAATTGGTTAGTGAGCACCAAAGTGCAAAAACAACGATGCTTCAGTTCCTTTTAGATTGTTTTTTACATGTTTGACCACGTGGTATCCCAGAGTTTCCTACCTTCTCCTACCTTGACCAACTTCTTCCAATGATCCAGCAGCAATCTGTGCATTTTCCAGCATGATGGAGCTCCATGTCATAGGGCAAAATATTAATTTGATGAAGTCCGAGCCACGTAGTTCATCAAAGTAATATTTTGGATCCGTGGCAAGGAAACTCCCCAGATCTTAATTCGATCAAGGATCTATGGTCAGTCCTTAAAAAGCAGGTGGGCCAGCAGAAGCCCACAAACTGTGATGAAGGTGGAGCTCTGATAAGGCAGGAAGGGATCTCCATCAGTCAGGATTTAAATAATCCAAATAAAGACTGAAGCAGCAAAATGGATGAAAGAAAACTTTTGGCCATCACTTTAATTCAATTAAATTTATTTATATAGCGCCAAATCACAACAACAGTCACCTCAAGGCGCTTTATATTGTAAAGACCCTACAATAATACAGAGAAACCCCAACAATCAGATGACCCCCTATGAGCAAGCACTTGGTGACAGTGGGACTGAAAAACTCTTTTAACAGGAAGAAACCTCCAGCAGAACCAGGCTCAGGGAGGGGCAGCCATCTGCTGTGACCGGTTGGGGGTGAGGGGAGGAAGACAGGACAAAAGACACACTAGATGCACTGGATGACCTCTAATTTCCTGCTTCTAAATTCAGATAAAACTGAGGTTATTGTACTCGGCCCTAAAAATCTTAGAGACATGGTGTCTAACCAGATACTTACTCTGGTTGGCATTACCTTGGCCTCCAGTAACACTGTGAGGAATCTTGGAGTCATTTTTGACCAGGATATGTCCTTCAATGCGCATATTAAACAAATATGTAGGACTGCTTTCTTGCATTTGTGCAATATCTCTAAAATTAGAAGAAGAAGGTCACCGAGGGTGGCACCAGGAGTCAGTCTTCTCCAGTTTTAAAGATCGAAGCGACTAAATCAGGAAATCTAATGAAAGGATGCAGTAAAGGACGAATAAAACATTTCCATCAGTGTTAGGTGTACACTAAAACTCTGGTACTTCCTTAAAAAGAACAGCTGATAATGACTGTCACCACCGTGCAGAACCTTCACCTGTGCATCCACGACTCTTCTCTCGTTAATAACCGAATGATGAAACTTCTCTAAACGTAACAGAGAGAAACAGTTAAGTGCAGTCTGTGAGGACAGAAGCTCCTTAATGAGGCCGGACTGGCTGATCCCAAAACTTTCTTTTTCTTCTCTTTAAAAAGCATGACATGCACCCAGATTTCTCGCCTGTTTGCATCACACTTTCAGCTCGGATCCTGCATGTTCTTCATCTTTTATCCTCTGAAAGGAAGCCAGTAAGCCTCGTGTGCCTCAGGGGCCGGGAGCTAATGGGAGTCTGCTGTATCTTTCAGCACAGGAGTGTGTGTTTTACGTATTTTTGAGATGCTGACAAGCACGTAAAAGATGACTACTCAGACCTCCACGAGGGGCAGGGGGTCGGTGTGGCTGTGTATTTAAAGTTTTTGGGTTTTATCTGTGTGTTTGGGGTTGTCATAACAGACGCATCCTCTCCTGTCACGCTGGTGGTATTCAGAGGAAACGCAGACACTTCCCTCCTGCAGAGAAGCGCCACAGCGTGAAGAAGTTTCCTGCTCGCCTTTGTCTTTTTGTCCTTGAAGGCTGTGTGTTAGGGGTTTCAACCTCTGCACCAGCGATTTGTTATTTTAACTTTCAGATCAGTCGAATGTAATCTAATTTAATCTAATCTAATCTAATTTACATGGGCACTATCTCTGCCTCATGTCTGTCTCTCAGTGTGTATCGAACAAGGTCGATCAGTCCCCGAACTCCTATCTGCCTCCTTTATTTCCTTTTTTCCTCTGCAGGAAATAAACTTTATCCTCCATCACACCCTGTTGTTTCACCTGCACCTCAGCTGTCCACAAATATATGGTTTTTGTCATCCTCTGTCAAGCATCTTTGTGAAAATAGAAGTGCATCAGAGAACACTCCTTTAATGCTTTCCCAGTGTTTTGTGCATCCTTCCAGGACTCCTCATGGGGCCGTGCAGAGCTGTGCTACAGAAAAGAACCATTTTCTCACATTTCCTCCCAGACTGCACAGACAAACATAAAAACAGCACTTCTGAGGACCTGCGCTGCCTCTTACCTTTGATCTAACCAGCACTGAATCCTCTAATCCACTCAGGATGAATCGGATGATTTTCTGTATTTGTCTGACTGTCAACAAATCCCAAATAAAGACGCAAACCAACAATGGATGGATCCACTAACAAGTATTGGCTGCGTAGTTAAAGTCTGACATCTCCTACCCCTTTTATTATTTGAATATGATGATTATGGAGACGAGAAGCAGAAATGAGGATAATCCGAAGGGCGTCTGGGTGAGAAGTGAGTGCTTCTGAACTAGGAGGAGGTAGTTAAGGTGGTTCAGGCACCTGTTTCTGGGAGGTGATGCGGCGCAGATCCAGGACACACTGCAGAGATGAGGTCTCTCAGCTGGATTGGGAACTGAGGACAGGGAGGTCTGGGAGGCTCAGATTCCTGCCTCCATGGATGGATTAAACTCCTTGTTGTCTAAAAACACGTTCATGACCCCCAGCATTAACCTAGGTGACACGCTCAGTGTGATGACCCTAACCCAAACTGTAACTCTAGGCAGTCAGAATATGTCATTTTTGTTTTTATTAGATTGCTTTTCCAGGGTTAGTACTGTTGCCTTACAAGGTGAAGGTCCTGGGTTCGAATCCTGGCCGGGGCCTCTCTGTGTGGAGTTTGTATGTTCTCCCTGTGCCTGTGTGGGTTCTCTCCGGCTTCCTCCTACAGTCCAAAGACATGCATGTTGGGCTGGTGATTCTGAATTGGCTGTAGGTATGAAAGGTTGTCTGTCTCTCTGTGTAAGGATAGCTGGGATAGGCTCCAGCCCCACCAGGATAAACAGAAGAAAATGGATGGATGTTGTTCCAGGTCTTGGCAAACAAAGGAAATAATTATTCTAAAGGACAGAAATCCAGAACTATTTACATCAGTTTAGCCTTTCTCCACCGGGTTAGGCTAAGGTTATCACCTGTGATAAACCACGATGTTTATTTCATAGATTATGTTCCCGTTAGAGTCAAAGAAGACGATCAAACAGGTGTCCCTCGGTCTCTCGCTCAGATCCACCTCTCACTTCCTGACTGCTGTGGGGTTCGTTTGCCAATCGAATCCGATTGAGACTTTCCTAATAAATATCAGTGAAATCAGGCATTATTTGTTGTGTTTTATTGAGAGAGATACTTAAAACCACACAAAGCGCACAGCTGTTCATCTCGCTTCATACAGAAGCTCCAGATGTTCCTCCACCGAGCTCAGTGACACTGTCGTCGCTCTATAAGTTAAATAAAACAAAAGTGAGACTTCTGATTCGAGTGAATCTGGCCTCAGAGAGAACCGTCCTCTGTGTTGCTGTTGTTTACGCCTCATATACTGTTTATATAACAAAAACTGCTTTATATGACGTGTTAAATCACTTTCTTTCTCTTATCACGATGCAGCAAAACTCCTCCAGACTTTTATGGCAAGTCAGCGTGACCACTGCTGTACCTTTTCATCGGGTCTTCCTACAGCATCAATTAACAGGGCTGCATCTGATTTAGGACTCTGCTGTTCCTAAAAAAAAAAGAGAAGAGGCCGCGTCACGCTGGTTCCAGCTTTATTACATCGGCTCCCTGTTGCTTTTAGAATTGATGTAAAGGTCCTTTTATCGGCCTCTCCTTTAAAAGGCTTCGGTCCAGCTTATTAAACCAGACTTTAAAAACCAAATTTTGCCGCATGACATCCATATATTTGCTCCTCAGGACCTCGAGCACCCAGCTGCTCAGTAAATACTGAAGATGCAGCTTTTTTTCCCCCCCAGGTGACCTCGAACAAGTAACTTAAACATTTTAGTGCAGCTTTCAGCGAATGCAGTTTTTTCACATTTTAACAGTTTAAAAAAAAAATTTATTATTGATCATTGTAAAAAATATTTGGATGGTCACCTGTTCAGCACTTGTTTATAAGGAGAAGCCAATCAAGAGAAAGCTGTCTGAAAAGGGGAGGAGCTAAAACAGCTTGTTGAACTGAGAGGCTGCACCGAGGCCCAGTGTCAGATAAAGAAGGACTATTCTGAACTGTGACTCATGCAAAGCTGCTGTAAACATGTTTATTTCTGCTGTAAAGTTTTAATATGGGAGTCTATGGGGACTGACTCAGAGCTGGAGCCCCTAGTGGACGCTAGAGGAACTGCAGGTTTTGGTGCTTCAGGCTGATGCTTGGTTCCTTTTTATATCTAAGATGGAATAAAAGTGAAAAGCTGTGAAGTCTCACTTTAACTCAGAGACAGAGGACCGACTGAAGGTGCTCACATGGTCATATATGACCCTCACTTAAATTTTCTGGGTCTCTGTGCAAAAATATCCTCACTAACGTCCTCACTCTGTGAACGTGTCCTCACAAAGACAGAAGAGGAGAAACAAGGTCTGCGAAGGACAGAGGAGGGAAAAGGCAGAGGAGGAAGGTCGAGGAGGACAATGTTAACTCTGCAGACATGGCCCCCACCCACCCACACACAGTTACCATGGGGACCAGTCATGGCTGCAGATTGCTCCATGGGGGGGCCTTGGGTCTGGCGGAGATCAGAGAACCCGACTGTCCTCATTTAGGATCAATACGCACACACACACACACACACACACACACACTTTCTTGGTCTGCACCTAACCTTGAGTGCGACCCCACCCTGCCGTCCCATTCAGCACGAGGCAGAGGTGAAATATCTTCAGTCCCTGTGATCGCTCTCCAGGCAAATCTGACATAGAAAATGGAGGAGGGTCAGTTTGTATGCTGAATAAACCAATTTCACCTTCGGCGTGCAGGAATGAAAAGATCTCCATGAAGCTGCTGTTTAGCAGATCTGCTGTTTCTCTGTCACTGATTTATGGCTGTAATTCCTCCTAATGGGTGCTGGCTGAGAGTAATTGTACACACACTTATTTACAGCCTTTTCAGTGTTTTCGGATGCATTCAGAAGCAGCAGATCATCTCCTCTGTTTTTTATAGATTCATTTATAAGATGAATCTTCCATACAGTTACTTTGAGAAATGACCACAACAGTGCCCTTGAAAGGTCCAGCTCCAAAAAAGCTGGATCCTGCAACACCTATAGTGCACCTTTTGTCCCTACAGTGTCCACTTTTGGAGGTTGCCCTTGGTTCTCACAGAAGACTGTGGTGCATATTTATCCTCCCTGCGCTGTGAACACATCGTTTGGGTCACGGCGTTTCATGATTTTCAGCTGATCGGGATGAAAGCCCCTCACGTCGTCACAGGTTCTGAGCTGAAGACGCCTCCGCTCGGGGAAATATGACTACCGTTGTGGTTTTCATCCATCCTAACAAAGACCTCAGCAGGGTGGGGACTGCGGTGTGTGTTTGTTTTCAGCCCTGAGGAGTCTGGGAAACGTAGGAGATGTTTGGGGAAAGCACCCATTGATGTGGATAATAGGGAGGAGGAAGTGTGCTAATGTTATGAGTATTTATTGTGAGATTTAAGTCAATGAATGTCACCCGAGCCCAGGGAGAAGTCGGATTAATGACCCCCACTTCCTAATTGTGAAGTCTGCGCGAGCGTGCGTGCTCAGATATAGTCCGCTAACGTGCACGCGCCTTGGATCAGACAGCATTTTGTGCGGGCGCGCTCCCAGGCTGCACTCAGCAAAATAAAAATCTCATTATGCTCATGAACCTGAAGGTATGAGAGCAGTCTCTCATCCCAACCCGTGGCCCGGAATATTAAAAGGCTTTCTGCTTCCCTCTCCCCCCGCTGCATACATATGACTGCGTCTCTCCGTTTCCACACTCGCTCGCCGTTGGGATCAAACACACTCACAGCACCCCAGGGGCCCGAGCTGGAAATGAATTGCAATTACAGCCCTGCTTTTCTCACAGTCTTTTCTTATTATTTCATTGGTGTCTTCCTCTTTTCTTCTTTTCATTCTGCTTCTTCACTCCTGCTGGATCTTTGTGTGTGCTCATATATAAGAGCATGTGTGTGTGGACAGATTAAAGCAGAGAGGAGTGTGTGTGTGCGTGCAGCTTACCCGCTATACTAAGCCTGTGGGTGCATATTGACCAGATCAGCATGTGGCAGAGGAGGCGGCGGTGCATCTGTCTGTTTGCAGTTGCTTTCTGAACATATCGTGGACCGTTTTATAACAGCATCAGAACATTTTGTGTCTCAGCTGATGCTGCTGCACCGACGTTAAAGCTGCTGCATGTATTAAAGCCAGTATGTGCAAAGACAGCACAAAAGATGGACATAGCCACCACAATGTCACTGACTGGTTGGTGAAGCCTTGAGATGAGCGTTTTCACAGCTGTCATGGTGGCATTTTGAAACCGGATGTGACGAGTGTGGGGTGGATTCATGATGCGATGCCTCGGAGAAAGTAACACCACCGTGTTCATCACGGTCCCGCCTGCACAGTCTACACATCCTTTCTTTTGCATCTCATCACTGTTGTTCATGCATGCAGATGTCCATAAAGTTGAGGTAATTTAGCATCTAATCTAATCTAATCTGCAGTGGAGCAGTGAGGTACTTTGAGATTGAAGTGGCAGCTGTTTTTAAAAGCAGTGTTTCAAACAGATCAACAAATATCAGCCAAACTCTGAGCTAAAGGTGCAGCTGCTGCATCAGAGGTGAAAAAACAAACACTGATGTGAGATAACGTCCCTCTCACAGATGGAAAAGATGAAGGACAGCAGAGGAAGATAACAGCTTATGTTCAAAGATAACGACTGATCAGCAAGCGACATTTGATAATCTGGAAATTTAAATCTCACATGTAACGTCCTAATTCCTGTTAGATTTTATTAATCGCACAGTGGATCTCTACATGTGCTGCTAAAGTTATGTTCTTAATACTTCAGCCTGAGAAATGTCTTTGAAAACAAAGCTTCTGAAGCTGCTCCTTTTTTCACAAGGGGGCGCCACAGCGGGTCGCTCCACGTTTGATCTGACAGACTTTTACACCGGATGACCTTCCTGATGCAACCCCGAAGTGATTTGTGTTTCCTCCCAGTCTAGAACCGGCGATCTTTCGCCTAACCAGTGAACGATCCCTGGTTCTGACAAAAGTTCATGTTATTCAAAGGTTATAGTGGACAGCTGATGCAGGCTAAACTGTGTATTTGCAGCATTGTGGTGCACTTTCCGGTGATGGACGATGCAGGGCTGGTGCAGGAGGAGGACTGTGGTATCCATGGTCACTGTTAGGTTAGGTCCTTATCAAAATAACTTCAAAATAACTGCCTAGACTTTGTTGCTCTTTAAAATGGGACCATCCCTAGATCCTAATCAGAGCATCTGATGGGGAAGTTATGGTTCAGCGGTGGTAGCTCATTGGCAGGCTGTCATTAAATGCAAAATGTGGAGCCAAAAGGCAGACGGACAAAGTCGATGAACTGATGAACAGCAAAGTAATTCTAAACAGGCAGCAAGAACATGAGGAACAATAACAGACATGGAGGACAGCACAATAAATACACAGAAGGGCAACCAGGGGAAGTGGACACAGGAGGGGAAAACAAGACGCAGGTGACAATAATCAAAGACAGTAAGACACTAGAGACAAGTAACTATCAAAATAAAATAGGAAGTGAGAACCATAATTAAAAGGGAAAAACGCAGAGACATGAAAGAACCTAACAGGGGAGTTGACACAAGAGAAAACAAACTAAACTCTGAAGCTTGGGCTTGATTATAAGCAGAACTAAGACTCCAAAATGGTCAAACATAATACAATACACAAAACGATAACACTGAACAGACAGTTCAACCACAAAGCCCAAAACCCCAAAATCAGACCATCTACCTGCAGAGAGCAGATGCTGTCAGATGGGGGCAGTGTCAAAAATATGCGTTACAACTGGTCTGTGGACCATCCACAGAGAAGAGTGAAGTTCTAACAGCCAAAGAGCTGAAGTTAAAAACAGTTCAAAGTCTCCACTGTAGCTGCTGTCTGAGCTGTTCATGGTGTATTTTCAATCTTTGATTTTTTTCACTCTTTTCCCATTCCTCATGAACTCTGCTGTTACTGCCTTCTCTATTCCAGCTCACTCGCCAACCAATCAGCATTTGACCAGCGCACAGCGTCATCCACGTCAGGCAACATGCAGTTAGGATTTTGGAGGACTGTACGGGAGCACCTTTACCATCCATCCATTTTCTTCCGCTTATCCGGGGCCAGGTCGTGGGGGGCAGCAGCCTAAGCAGAGAAGTCCGGACCTCCCTCTCCCCAGCCACCTCCTCCAGCACGTCCTGGGTCTACCCCGGGGCCTCCTCCTGGTAGGACATGCCCGGAACACTTCACCCAGGAGGCATCCTAGTCAAATGCCTGACCCACCTCTACTGGCTCCTTTCGATGTGGAGGAGTAGTGGCTCTACTCTGAGCCCCTCCCAGATGGCTGAGCTCCTCACCCTCTCTCTAAAGGAGAGAGCCACCCTTCAGAGAAAGCTCATTTCCACTGCTTGTATCCGTGATCTCGTTCTTTCGGTCACTATCCAAAGCTCGTGACCATAGGTGAGGGTAGGGACGTAGATCGACCGGTAAATCAACAGCTTCACTTTCACACTCAGCTCTCTCTTCACCACGATGGACCGGTACAGCGTCCACATCACTGCAGCCGCAGCCCCGATCTGTCTGCCAATCTCCCGCTCCCCTCTCGCCTCACTCGTGAACGAGTCCCAGAGATACTTAAACTCCTCCACCTGGGGCAGCAACTCGTCCCAGACCCGGACCTTCATCATCCTTCTAACGTTTTGGGTTTTAAGCAGAATAACTGGCTTGTGGCAGCCAAGCGTTCATAGCGACATCTCTTTTTGATCCTTCGATGTCGGCTCTTCCCATCATTGTGAAGCAGAATTCAACAAGCGTTGGACCGTTCACCCACTAACAGGGAATGTGAGCTGGGTTTAGACAGTCATGAGATAGGTTAGTTTTACCCTACTGACAAGCATGTTTGTGTTGGATGAAAACTTCTCTGTAGGCAAATACCTCCACAAATGGACACAGCTGATGCATAAATTTATTTATGTGGTCTTCCTCCCCTCACCCCCAACTGGTCGCGGCGGATGGCTGCCCCTCCCTGAGCCTGGTTCCGCCTGAGGTTTCTTCCTGTTAAAAGGGAGTTTTTCCTTCCCACTGTTGCCAAGTGCTTGCTCATAGGGGGTCGTCTGATTGTTGGGGTTTTCTCTGTATTATTGTAGGGTCTTTACCTTACAATATAAAGCACCTTGAGGCAACTTTTGTTGTGATTTGGCGCTATATAAATAAAATTGAATTGAATTGAATTAATCATGAGGGATGCACCAGAACAAACCCAACCCTCCAACCCTCAGGAGGTCCAGAGGACCAGGAGGTTTTGTTGTTGTGGCTGATCGGTGGATGAATTCCTTTTCTTTGCTCTTAAAGTGCTTCGATGGATGTTTATGAACCCTTGATGCAAAGGTGACAACCTCTCCACGCTCCCCACACCTGGCCGGGCTTTACATAGTTAAACTCCAGCCTCTCCTCCCTCTCTCTCTCCTCAGCTGCTCCTCTGTTTTTTCTGTGTCTCAGATCCACTCAGTCCTGATTATTCATCTTCATCTTCCTCTCTCAGCCTCGCAGTCACCTCGGTGGGCTTCACTCCTCTGCTCCAGCTTGTTTTCCCTCTCCAGAGGTGGTGGTGGTGATGTGTGTGATCTCGACGTGTCATCAATCCTCGCAGAGACTTTGAATAATTAGCCTCTGCATGCATTAGCATGCGAAGCTCTTAATCCCCTGGATGTGTGCAAAGTAAACCATCGCCTCGGAGGCCCCCGGGTGACCCCGTGCCTCCCCCTCAAACCCTGTTTAACCTTCCATCAGCGGCCTTTTTAACACCCAGCCCACACCCGTGACAAACCATATTTCCTCCATCACCGCCCACCTCCCTTCAGCGCGCTCGCTGACAGTCCGCTGTGAAGCCAGCAGAGGTGCAAATATGGAAATTTAAAATTCATTTTCAAACCCCTGCAGGAGAAACTGGCCAGAGACTGCTTATCACCGCCGTGAGATGTTCCACTACTGAAACTTTTCCAAACTGCACACAAAAAAAGTGAAATCAATTTCAAACTTTAAAGATCCTGGATGGATTTCATGAATCACATTTGTGCCGCCGCTGGAGTGAGATCGAATCTTTGCGTCCTTAAACTAAATAAAGAATAAAAATGCTAATAAAAAACCCGTCTCCTGCTCTCCTCCACATGGAAACTGTGTGCGTGTGGATGCAAATATTTTCTTAGCATCCATTACTCCATCATATCCTCCTCTTTATCTTCCACATTTCTTCCATCTGTCCACACTCCTGCCATACATCTTCTCTTTCACCACATCCCCCTCTCCTCTTTTTTTTGGTTTATTTTCACATCTCCGTCCCTCCTCTTCCTCCTCTCCTTCCCACGGCTGCACAAATGGACACCCCTCCCTCCCCGCTGTGGTGCATCAGTGTATTATGGGTGCATTAGGATGAATGTCCGTTGTTAAGTGAACAGTACGATTACAGCGGCGCTGTGCAGAGGGTGATATTAATGGAGGCCAGAGCGGCTGCCCGCACTCTCCTCGCTCAATCAATGGGCTGCTCGCCGCCTGTTAATTCAATCGATGGCGACAGCGAGAGGAGATACGGTGGCTTTTCCTCTCTTATTTTGCCTCAAACAGCTTTCCGCAGAGCCCCGGTGCCTCACCCTCCTCCAGATACAACAGAGCCGTCTCCAGATGAAGACTTGTGCTGCAATGTGTTCACCCCCAAATTAGCGTAAACACGGCTCTGCGAGCACGCCGGTCCATGGCGCACGGCTGAGTCACCACGAGCAGACGCTCAGCACCTGTTTGTGTTTACCGACAGCTCAGAGATACTCGCTCTCTCCGCTCGAGATCCTCCCGGTGAGCAGGGGGAAACTGTGCACCCAGTTGACCCCACATGATTCCTCCTCCCTGTCTGCAGGGGTCGGACTGCGGCAGAAAATGAACCGATTAGCATTCACGATGATTTCGCACAGAGATGTTTGTATGTAGGCCCGAGTGGCTCCTCGGAATAATCTGCCTGCAGCCAGCACAAATTGCATTTAGATTACTTGCTTCCTCTGATATTCTTTAACACGATGAGAACAAGTGTGTAATTTGTTTGTTCTCATTTCTGAGGAAGTCCCACCACAAAGCTAATTTTCTCTCCTGCCACTTACCCAGAGTCCCTCTCTGTGCATGCATGCCAAGTTTTCACAGTCGCTGGAATCAGTCGCTCTTCACGAGTCTATAGTCAGCTGACCTCTGACTCCAAACGCTTCCTCTGTGTAGGTGTTTGGATTCATGCTGCCATTTATTACTCTGATTCACTTCATATGTTATGGCAGCCTGTCCTGTAATTCCTCAGAGCTTTAATTTTCTACAACTTCATGTGTTATAAATAAAACATGAAAATGAATACTCCCTATGACCATCTTTAAACATGTCCTAGGTAGGTCTGATCAGCTTGTGGGTTAATTTCTACATGATGGAGACGGGTCAAATTTTCCATAAAAATCCAAAGGATGTGACGATGATGCATGCAGGGTCAGCACAAGAGCTACGAACTGGACGGCAACCGACTGATGGGCGCTCGGCTCAAGTCAACAAATTAATCAAAGGAAAAAGTGCTTGCACTCACACACACACAGTACACTCATAAATTATAAAAGTGTAAAAATATCTGTTAGACTGCAGAGGAAAAGCAGGAGAAACATTTTCTCTGGGTGCAGAAGTGGATCAATGAACTCAGCACACATTAGGACAGCTGACTGGGAGCGCCCAGTATCCTCATGCTTTAAAACTATCTGCACAAGCTGATGAAGGGCCTACTTTTCTTTTCGGTACCTCCCAAAGTCTGACCTGAATCAACCCGTCCGCTCAGTGTCCTCTTCAGAAGCACTAAACTAGGCTACTGCTGACCGAATAAGTAAACTGAGTTTACAGTGGAGGATCTTATCACTGATGTGGGTGTTTCAGTTTTTCATGACCAAACTGTATAAAATAGTGAACCCTAAAGCTGAAGTGTATCAGCAGAATTCAGCTGTCACACCAAGAGTGAGCAACACTAGCTAACGTCAGCTAATATTAGCCAGAAGAAAAATGAGATTTATCTAAAAACAAACAAACAAACAAACAAACAAACAAACAAACAAACAAACAAACAAAACCAAAACAGGAACTTGACCTCCGATTTCCTTCATGGCTGTTTGTTGTTTTTTGGAACCAGAAGAATGACAGCAGCTAATGCTTGGTTAACAAGTAAATCCATAGACTGTAGGTGTATTACACATCCACAGATACCTGCTAATTACCTCTAATTAGACAGCTGGCAGCTACATCCGCCTGTGTCGCCATCTGTCAGTCAAAGAGGCCACGCCCCTAATAAAGCAAACCATAAACCTTAATACAGTTTAAACAGGTGAGTTATAAAAACCTTTTCAGTACAGGTGTCATGAAAAGAACATTATCAATAGAAACCAAACCAGTTTTTGTATCAGGCTGTAAACAAGTTTATTTCTGCTGTAAAGTTTTAACATGGGAGTCTATGGGGACT
Organism: Heterochromis multidens; assembly: GCA_015108495.1. NCBI lineage: Eukaryota > Metazoa > Chordata > Actinopteri > Cichliformes > Cichlidae > Heterochromis > Heterochromis multidens. Next base: position 3,774 of record VUQS01021748.1, on the reverse strand, counting down.
GACTCACTGCTGGAGCCTCTAGTGGACGTACAACCTGCATGCTGATATGACAACGCCACGAAAAACTGAAGTTTATGCAGGAAATTAATGGAGTGACAACAAGTGGAATGGCAGAAAAGTTCAGTGTATTTAAAAACACTTTAAATCCAAAATTTTACATTAATAAAGAGTTAGAATTACTCAAAGCTCTAATTTAAACAGATTTCAGGGTCCACAGTTTGAAATAATGAGGTCAGTGTATGTGCAGTAATACCAGCACTCAGGCTGCTTTAAATGCTGAGTCTTTGGGTTTTTTCTATTCTTGGATCTGTATGATGTAACAGAGAGGGGATATCCTTAAATGGTCAGGCACAGAAGCCCCACCTCCTGCTGCTCAGATCTTGTTTGGGAGATGCAGCTAATCAGAAGAAAGTCATCTCTAAGGGGGAGGAGCTAAAACGTCTTGTTTCAGAGAGAGGGCCCAGTACAAAGTGGATTATTTTGAACTTTGACTCATGCAAAGCTACAGAACAGGTCTTTGAAGTACGTCCTTATCTTGAGCACAGCAGTTTGAAAAGAAATCAGGTGAACCCACTACTGTACTGCATTATGGAAACCTCTGATGTTTATCAGATCTCTTAACACTCATCAGCCTCAAAGAGCTCTTTCAGTCTGAACTGCTGCAGTCACACAGCTGCTGTAATATGAGGGCACTGCGGGCAACTTATTTTCATAACTGTGACACAAGGTAAACTCCAAACACCGCCATCGCCACAGGCACAGTCATCGGAAAGTCCCGTTGGTGTGACTGAGGCAACTCTTCTTGAACTCTGATGCTGGCGTGCGTCGCCCCTTTGTCTCCTCCGTTTACCTGCGTGACCTCGTTTCACACGTGAGGTGACAGATTAAATGCTCATAAAACAGCAAAGACACATCATCTCCATCAAATCATCAAGAAGCATGGAGAGAGAGAGACGCCAATTACCCATGAGCCTCTCTGCTCTCTGATTTTGCTTGTTATTATTGGAAATCAAACAATTGCATCAGCCTCCGTCCGCTCTGAATCACAGCCAGATCCAAACGCTGCTCAGTCTGACCCGCTGGTTTCTGAGCGTCTGCTGGATCCTCACAAAACCAGTTTCTGTGGGGGGGCGGGGTTTCATTTTTTCTTCTGCACAGTCTGACCCTGTGCTGAGATGGAGAGC